>MU223990.1:179651-192992 GCA_018584345.1 Thuja plicata | reverse complement strand
CCCCTTCAACCAATCAAAGTTGACCAGCCTTTCATGAAGTGGGGCATAGATTTCATAGGCATGATCAATCCTCCATCTAGTGCAGGACACAAGTGGATAATCACTGCAACAGATTATTTCACTAGATAGACAGAAGTAGTGGCCTTAAAAGAGGCCAATGAGAGTGTTGTCCCGAACTTTTATGATGATCTAATTCATAGGTTTGGCACTCCTGATTCAATCATTTCAGATAATGCTTTGGCATTCACAGGTCTTAAGGTCTCAGACTGGGCATTAAAGAATGGCATTTATCTAAATACCAGCTCAAATTATTATCCCCAGGGTAATGGTTTGGCAGAGTCTACAAATAAGAATCTGATCAGAATAATTAAGAAGACTCTTCAGGACAATCAAAGGGATTGGCATACAAAACTCAAGTCTGCCCTGTGGTTAGATAGAATTACCCCAAAGAAGATCATTGGTAATTCTCCATATATGCTAGTGTATGGCAGAGAGGCTAGGCTTTCCATTTCAACAGAGTTACCGGCACTGGACCTAGCCACTCAGTATGCCCTGTTCAACGAAGAGGATCCCTTACAAATCAGATATGCTCAGTTGATGGAATTAGAAGAAATCAGAAACAAATCCATGGGAGACATGGAATTCCATCAGAATCAAACTAAGAGAAGCTTTGACAAAAGAGCCAGGGAAAGGAACTTCAAAGTTGGAGATGTAGTCCTTAAATGGGATGAGTTTAGGTCTAGACCTGGCAGGCATACAAAGTTTGATTCTTTCTGGGGTGGACCATTTGTTATAACAGAATGTAGAGGATCTAATGCTTTCCAGCTTTCTACTCTTGATGGAGATGCTCTACCAATTTCAGTAAATGGTTTTCATCTGAAGCCCTGCTTTGAAATTGGTCGCTCTCTATAAGTCTTTGTCCTCTTGTAAATATTCCCTGTCTTTTTCCCTTCTTTCTAGTGTAGTCTCCTTGCTTTCCAAGAAGTGCACGTGCACAAGTTTTTGTTGCTGTCGAAGTTTTGTGTTCTGAGATGACTCCAAGCCCAATGGATGTGTCGAGGCAACTTTTCCTTATGCTTAGCAGGCAAGCATCCCGCAGAAATCACCAAAATGTTGCCCAAATTTCCCATTCTATGCATTTGGTCTGGTTTACCCTGTCTGGTTTCTTCTGTCTTGTTTTTCTAGGGTTTCAGATCCTCACTAAACCCTTAAAGCCCTAAAGAAACCTAAGTCTCTTATTTTGAACGATGAAATATCCTTAGGCTTTGGCACGTTATGTTTTGAAGTTACTTTTTCCAATCACTTAGAACATGTGCTTATTTTCAGTCGCTTGATCGCTTTGCCTCAGAGAATATTCCTGTTTTATCTCCCGACTTTGCTTTTTGCTTTGTCGCATAGTCTAGTGATCTTTTGGAATATTCCCTAAATGTCTCCTGACTTAGCATTCATTCTTTGGTCACGAGGTCGCTAGATAATGTCATAAGCCTTGTGCCAGTTGGGGCTCGCCCTCAGTCGCTTGATCACGGTGAAGTTTCAGCAGTTAGTAAAAAATGTCTTCTGACTTTTCGATCGCCTTTGGTCGCATTGTCGCTAGAAACAGAGAGGTGACTCAGCTTCCTCAGTGTACAACAGATGGACCAGGGGCCATGTGATAGGTGGCATATGGCAGGTGGATGTGGGTCCTCAGTCGGGTGATCGCCAGACGGAGAGGGTGGGTCACGCGACTTAGAGACTAAGTGTTTCTTTCCCTTCAGTCGCAAGATCGCTGGATAAGTTAAAGGTATCCTTAGTTTTTAAGCGATTAAACACCAGCCGTCTGATGCAAAACATAGATGATCCAACGGCGGACGCGTGGTCAGGTGATCAAAGTGCCCTACGTGAAAAGTACTCCCGACTCAGCCCCTTGGGGTAGTTGGGGGGTCGCTAGAAAGATTAAAGGCACATGCTGACTGATAAGAGGGATTCCCCGACTTGGCGACTAAGTGCGGTCGCGTAGTCTCAGTACAAAAAGATAGCATCTGGCGATCAGGCGACAGGCCGTGACGGTCTGAGGTAGCAGTTAGGCGCTGGGTCGCTAGAAGAATGATGAGTTAAAGAAAATGCCTCGCGACTTTGAGATTTCACAGTCGCCTTGTCACTAGATCTGAGCTCGAGTTAAGCAGGAGTTAAAAGTACTTTGTCGCTAGGTCGTGAGATTTAACTGGGGTCAAGGACCGATGCTCGCGACAAGGAGACTAGTCGTTGGTCGCTAGGTCGTAGGACTTTGAATTTGAATTTCTGGCGGCAAGTTTGACACTGTGAACACTCGGCAGCCATGGTTCCTCTGTGCTCGTGTTCCAGAATTGATCAAGGTGTTTTCATTTGTAGAAGGTCATATACAGAGAGTCTATTGATCCCTAGAATAGATTTGTTTAGCGTGGAAAAATATGCAGAGCCCAATCACGAAGTTATTGCTCTTAAGGTGCAATTGGCAAAAGGACGGGGTCATGATCGATGGCTCATTGATGAGAATTTGAGTGGCGGCCGTCAAGGGTCACTTCTCATCCTGGAAGGTCATGATCAGTTGGTGAGCATTCATGACAGAGACTTAGTTGCTGAATATAACTGATGAACCTGAGTTGCGTGTCTACGGGCATGATCCAGTACAGGGATGGGCGCAAGTTAGAAATCTAATCTGATCGATTTACCTTGGTGCACATTTATTGCCAGATTAGATTTTTGTCCTAGGGTCAATTATTCTATTGTAAATCTGTAACCCTATTTAGGTTCTGAGACTCTTGCCTACGTGCATGGGAGTATTTAAAGTTTTTGAGAGCCTTAGTGCTCTGATTTTGGCATTTTGTAAAGAGAATTTGTTTCTCTCTTGGAGTTATTTGAGGCATTCTTTCTGCCCTCTGGCTTTTACATTTTGTAATTCGCTCATTGATCATACAAACCTTCTGGAAGTACTTTGTGATAATTCTTCATATCCCTATGCTTCCTGGTTTGTATTATCTCTTATTGGATCAAAGCTTATGAATGTTATTAATGAACATTGGGGTCCCTAGTTCCTCTCATTTTCTACAAGTCTGTGTGTTATTGTGTTTGATCTGATTTAGATGTTTTGTGGGTATACTTCAGCCCCTAGCAGTCTTGTCTCATTCCTACACCTGGTTGCAGAAAAGGATGTTTGTTTGCAGGTCATAGGTCGAGTCTTATGTTCAGGCCTTCCTATGAAATACTTATGCAAGCCTATCTAGTGAGTTGTGACTTATTTGACCTGGTTCTTTCATTAATTTCATTCCTCTATACTGAGATCCAAGCCCTAATTTTGGTGCATCACCTAGTAGGTAGTTTGCTTTCAGTCTTTTCCCTTTCATGCAATCCTTCTACCCCTTTCCCTCAAAAGATTTACTTTCCTATTTAAGAAGCAAATTAAGGTGATTATCCAAGAGGAACCAGCCTAGAACCTGGAGGTCTCATCTCGGTTAGCATAAGGTCCCACAACCTTGAGATGATTCCCATGTTATACTAGATTATCAAGACCAAGAGAGCTTGAGATCAGAGGCACAAATTCAGTGTATAACATTAACAACAAAACATCAAATAAAAATTAAACTAAAATATAATACTGGCTAAAATCCAAATTGATTAGATATTGTGATATGTAATATATAATAATTTAATATGAAAATAAAACTATTTACTTTTGTGTGACCATTTTTTTTTTTTAAATTATTGATTTGTAGAAAATTTTAAAAAAAATATTATACTAAAACTTAAGAATTATTGGAAAAAGAATCATATAATCAAGTCCATGAGATTGTTGGCTGCAGAATTTACCACTAAAAATCCTTTCATCATTCTTGCCGCAACAAGCCAGCTACTCAAACCCTAAACAACAAGAAAACCCTAATATAAAATAAAATCACATCCAAAGGAGATGTATAAAAGTCAAGGTGGCAATGATGGGATATAGCCTAGAATTGTGACTAGCAAGCATATGCAAAACACCATCTAAAAAATCAACCAGTCCAAGAAATAAGAATGACTAAAATTTATAGTAATTTTTTAAAATAGAAAAAAGGAAAAAAAGAAAAGCACTTGAGAGGAAGTGAATTGACATGCGAGCCACATTTGAAAAAAGACTTCCACGGGAGGGGACATTGGTTTATTTTGAAATCTATAACTAGACAAGCATGATTGCAACGTATAATGTAAAATTTTATTCATTTGATTTACAATGATATTAGATTTATATGAAAACTATTTACATAGTAATTTACAATCGAGGTATTATGTCATGGTTTGAAGATATATAATTATTAGAAACATTACCATTAATTACTAGGCAGCTAAAATTTCTCTGTGAATTAAAGAAATAAAAAATAGATGGCTCAGATTTATTTAATGACCAACTGATATAACTATTATGGTCAACTGATATAGGAAGGATTCTACCCTTTATTAAATGCCTAGCTGGACACCATGAAATAATCTCTTGGCAGTTTTCCAAAACTTGGAATGAGAGAAGGGTCACCATAAATGGAATAACGTTCGAGATCAATGAGGAGGTCATAGGAAAAGCCACTGGTATGCCTACGATGGGTCAGAAGTGGAAGAAAAATACTAAAATGCAGGCAAATATGGAGTTTGATCATTTTTTTGCTGAGGACGACTAGCCAGTGTCCAAAAATGGCAGATACAACACGATAGACTTGCCCAAGTTCTGGCCAAAGTTGTGCAAGCTGGTCATGAAATACTTCACCTTGGAGGGCCGTTTCGATACATTTTACAAATACCAACTTCCTTTTTTAAACCACCTTAGGCACAAGGTGTTGATCTCCTTGTCGTTTTATCTTTTGTGTTCCTTGGAAACCACTGTGGCTGTTGTGATTGAGTCAGTTTCTTTGGGTAAGAAACATGTTTACCTCCACCAGGGGCTTATTTTTAGTATCTACCATTTCTATCACGCCCTATGTCTACCTCCTATTGTGGAAATTACCCAAGCCGCCTAGCAAAATATGTTTCCCTTGGTCTCCCTTAACCAAAGACTTCCCACACCCTCTGGTTCTATTGGGGGATTTACCCTTGCTACCAGTCCTAAGTCATCTGAAATGCATGCTACCCCTAGCTCTCGGGCCGGTTCTAAGCATACTCTAACCCGTGAGGATTCCCCACAACATTCAAAAAAATGCAAGAAAATTTATATTAACCTTTAGTGCCCTCATAATTCGGACCCCTAGCCTACCAACACCTGTAGGTCCTCTCGGCTTGCCAAGGAAACGGGGAAAAGAGCTATGAAGGAATTATTTGATAAAGAGGAGGTCTCAATGGAGTCCCCTAGCATAGATGAAAACTTGAATAATTTTTACCATGAGGTGGGAAAGGATACTATCCACAATATTATGGATGATGAAGGCAAGGAAGATATTGCCCCTGACTCTATGTCAGAGAATAAAGGTGCTACAGGTAATGGTTTGGTCGAGAAAATCAAGTACTAGATTGTTAATCTAGAAAATACGATGGCTAAGCTAAGTGGGGACCTGGCCAACACTAATAGGAGGCTAGCAGATGTTAGTAAATTTTCTCTCAAGGTAATTCACACCTCATTCGCTACCCTTTGTTTCCTGAATGAGAAGTCTGCTGCCGGGAAAGCGTCTATTGAAGGAAACCACAAACCCTTCAAGTTTCTGAATGAGGAGTGGACAGACTTGCTGCTTGCAAAGTGCTTATGGGATGGAAAAGGATCCTGCTGATGGTTAGGGGTGGTAAGGGGTGTTGTTTCTTTGCTTCCCCCAAGCCCTATAGTTGGGCTAGTTTCTTTATTCATAGTTTTGAGCTTAAGACTTTAATTTTGGTTAATGGCCATGTGTGGCTTGATTTAATTTTTTGGCTACTGAACTTTTATACTATTCATTTTTCGGGTTGTGATACTTTACGCTACTAGTTTAGCTTCTATGTTTTGGTTTTTGATATAGGTAGATGATGTTCACTTTTCTTCATGCTTCTTTCTAGACTGATTTAATATGTTGTTAAGTATTCTCTAGTAAGCTTTCTATTGTACCTTAGGTTAGCACCCTCTTGCTACTGCTTATATCAAAAAATATTATAAGCATTACCATTAATTACTAGATAGAAGAAATTGCTCAGCGAATTAAAATAATTGAAAATAGAAGGCTCAAATTTATTTATAGGTCATGTAGTGAATATCTTCAACTTTCCACTGTTGATGTTTAAAAAATAGACCATCCTTTTCAAATAAGAAAATGCCTTTACCCTAATTAGCTAAATTCAACATGCATTGTCATAGCCTTTGAAATTTACACAACTTTAAGATATTAACAGTTATAGATCACTACTTTGAATAGAAGTAAATAGATTTTGACAACGCAAAAAATGACAAGAGATAACAAATGTCTTAAACATTGATGACTATTAAAATTTCAAAAGACTGGGTCTCTCATAAGATATGAGGCTTTTAAGTTAGGTCTTACCTTCGAGCCTAATACAAAGATTTATCCTCTTCATATAAGTTTGGTTGTAGGAATTAGAAAATGTTGAAATTGATCAAACACAGGAAATGGTCAAATTATGGATTTCATATTCTGATTTTTCTTTTTTGGAATATATTTTGGACCGTTTGGTTGAGCAGGAATATGAGCGAGAAGATGCATTTCCCCGGTTTGGTTCCACATTTTGAAACTAGAATCGGAATATGAGTATGGTTTTTTTTTTTATTGTTTTACTATTTTTGAATTTAATAATTAATTTTTATTAATTAATTTTTATTTCATTTTATTTAAGTTTATATAGAAAATCATAAACAAGTTTATTTTTACTTTATTTAATTTTACATAAAAAAGTAGAGAAAGCATACCCATCCCTTCATTGTGCAAACCCAACAAAAAACATCAACAAAACCGTTCCTGCCAGGAAATCCAGAGCCACTCCAACACAACAGAACATCATAACCATTCCAACCAGGAAACCCACAGCCGTTCCAACTCAACAAAACAACACAACCATTCCAGGAAGGAAACCCATAACTATTCGAACACAACACAACAATAGAGAAAACCCACAACTTATTGTTCATCGCTCAGACAAATGCTTTCCAAAGGTTGGGGAAAATGATGCAAATGTTTTAAATTTGTTTGCACGCGGACCCGAAATGGTTTCAAAATGGGGATTGAAAAAATGGGAATTTGGCCCTCAAATTCTAATTCCACCTTTTCAAGTGGAGGATGTATATGCTGATTTTGGGTCAAAATGAGCATATACATCTCCCTCTTCCAATTTTGTTTTGCAATTCCAAACTAAGGAATTGACAAATTTAGAATTAGTTTATGCCAATTCCAGGTCAATTCCCATATCAACAGGGCGTAAACTTGTCATTGAATACTTAAACGTATCCATCTATTACTAAGATCCTAAAAAATATCAGCTTTGAGAGATTTGTATTCATTATAATTAATTGTGAAATATTTTTATAAATGTTTCAACTAATATTTAGAATGTACTGAGTGAGAATTTGTATCCATGATTCACTGTCAGAATGTAGAAAGTCAGGATTATCTGAAACATTAATGATTTTTCACATTTTAAATATGAATATATTATATTCTAATAATAAATAATGAAGAATCGTGATCAATATAGATAGTAGAATCTAAAAGCTTCTAGAGAAAGGATTGAATGTTGAGTTGTCGTTGCATACAAAACATCCCAAGCTTGTTCCATGCTTCCTAGCATCGTTCAATCCAGACTATATAATGGAAACAATTTTGGATCATGTGTTTCTTCTTGTAGTTGTACTGGTCATATCCGTATATAAAAGATAAGAAAAATTAGAGAAAGACAAGAGGGATTTCATATGATATACGACTTCTAAAGTATTGTAATTTCTTCTTTGATTCCTGGCTTTGTTCCTACCTACATAATAGGTAGATCTCTCTATATAAATGACAAAACCCTGCTTTGTATTGATCTATCTTCATTCTCTCTTTGCTGCATACAATAAAGATACACCATATAATGGCATGCGTATCACATTTTGCACTTCTTGTGGTTGGACTGGCCATATCCCTTTACATGCAAGGTAAGTTGTTTGAGAAATATAATACATGTTGCAGGTGGTAGGAACACAGTCCACAAGATTTTGGCAGCAAAGCGGCTTCTCTTTCGATGCGAGTAGGAAAAGAAGTTGGAAAATTGGTGACATTGGTGGCCAAATGAGTTGCAAACTCTCTATATTTGTTCCCACCACGCTTGTGGAGTTCACCTGGAGTGACTAGGACTACTACGACATCTTTCTAGATGGTTGATGCTTCAAAGATTCTTCATGCAAGATGGATCTTTTTAAGCTTATTGAGACTTTAGTTTTTTTAGCTTTATTTAGGCCCAATAGTTTTTATTACAAAAATAAAAGTATGAATCCCATGTAAGGATGAAGTTTTAGATAAGTCTTTTTTTTTATAAATAAAGTGTGTTTTTATCTTTTTTTTTTGGGACTTCATGCCTTTTTTCCTAGTCTACGTATTATTTCTCTCAAAGGGCTTTCTTGTGTGATGAAAAATGTTAACAAAAGATAAATACACTTACTCTATATTCTTTCAAAGAAGCCTATAATAATTATGTAAGACCTCACAATAGAGGAATGATGTAATTAGAGGTGGAATATGAATAAATATTTCATTGTCTGCTAAAATATGTGCGTTCATAGAGTTTTTTTATATCTCCTGGCTTTCCAGATTTTACATTTGGTATCAGAGTAGAAGATCAAGAACAAGAATGTGACCATGATATTATCATAAAAGATGTTATAAATTCATGGGTTATGATCAAAAGTAGCTGAAGATATATTTAAAGTTAAAACATAAGGAAGAGCTGAAGTTATTAAAAAATCCAAAAGATATTAGATGGTTTCAAGTATAAAGGAAGGTTATTATTGTCTGACGAGGTCACTACATTGGAAGAAGAAATGTTTCTCAAGTTGTAGCAATTTTTAAAATTATTAAAATTTAGATAAGAGAATTCAAGTTCTTTGATGTGATCAGAGATAGGATGAATTACATTTTGTTTTTAAGGTCATGTTCAAATTTGATTTTAACTTTTCAATGGGGAAGACAGGCAAAAAGGTAAACAAAGAAAATTGATGTTTTATTTGTGAGAAAGACATTTTCAATGATGAATTGATTAAATTAGAAAAAGGTAATTCAAATTGGTAGAGAATTTGAAAAAATTTAGAAAGGAGAGATATGAATATTTATGTCAAATTGAGAATGTTGAGAAAGAATTGGAGAACGTTTAAATGAGAATGTAAAATGAAAGAAAAATCTAAAATTGTTTAATGAAGTAAAGAAGGAAAATGAAGATTTGAAAAGCAGCTAAAATTATTGAAATAAAATGTGTTTTTAAAATCAAAGAAACCATTTTATGATTTTGTATGTGATACACATGTTTATTGTCGATTTGATATGGATGATGTAGCAAAAGTTTCTACAGCTAAAGAGTTTGAAGATGAAGGTAAGGACATGTATACAGGTATGGATGTAGTTTATCATGATAATAAGAAACGATTATCTAAAAATAATATTGGTTTGAAGATTATACAAAAAATGGGATTTAGAGAAAGTGGACTAGGAAAACATGGGCAAGACAAGAGAGAGTCCATCCAATCCATTTGGAGGTAAAAATATGTTAGCCTTGGATTTGGTAAGAAAATGAGATCTGATGTTACAAGTGTTGTAGGTTTAGATAAATCAGATCAAGGAAAATAATGCACGAAGTGTTCTCAATGTCATAGGGAAGGACATCAAGAGAATAATTTTTGGGATCTTCATCCTTGTAGAATTTTTGGGTTGAAGAATCAATGTGAAAAGTCATGTTAGAATACAGACTGTGATGGACAATATACAAAAGGTTCTCTATGGGTTGATTAAGGTTGGATTGATGGGTCCTTCTTGCAAAAGGTGAAAAAAGGTTGACAAGGTTATACAAATGTAGAAGTTTGCATATCAAAATTGATGATGGTGGATCAAGGTTAAAATGTTTGAGTGAAGTGTTTGATGAATACTTGTTTCGATTGACACATGGATTTTTCATGAGTCTTCTCTATATTAGAGAAAGGAGGGGAATATTGAGCCTTGTCATCTCTCGTGAAAGAAATAAATAGGTAAATGTATGGATGAATTCTATTAGAAGTATACTATGTGTGCAATACCCACTCATGTTTTTCTTTTAGGTTGTGATGCCATACTTTTTTTAGGCATTGGTTTAAGTTGATTGGCAAAATTATTTTAGGCTACTTTCATGATGTATTTTGCCTCCAATAATTTCAGTTAATTACTTTTTTTAGGCATTGGTTTCAGTTGATGGTGACTATTGTTTATGATGTTATGGTTATTATTAGGATGTGATGATTTATGTTTCAATTATATTGTACTTACCCCATACTTGCATGTGTATGGTTATCATGTTTATGTATCTGTTTGCATGTTATTGTGGTAGAGGATAGAGACATAGTTATTTGCTTTGGCGAGATCCACACGTTCGACCAATCCCTATCATTGATTGTGATGTTATATTATGTATGTACATGTGTGCTCTTTGATGACATGATTGCAGCTACAGGGCATCATCTTCCCTGAATTGGCAAGAGTGAGCATGCCCATAAATATTCATCTCAATGGTAAAGAGGGGAGGTAACATATAGATCCAAAACCATAACCTAAGCCTAATCATCCTATCGTAGGATGAGTTTTAGTATGACTACCTTATCCGAATTTGTCTAGGTTGACAAAATTTGAATACCCTCTCTCTTGAGTTTGTGAGTGTTTTGCTTGATTATGCTTTCAGGTGATTTTTGGATTATTGAGTGATTTCCATATTCTGTGATTAATGGATTATAGTTGAATTAATGATTTAATTATATCCTAATTTTATTTTAAATAATTAATTAAATTGAAATATTTGAATATTTTGATTTAATTAAATATTTAATTGAAAACTATATTGTATGTGCTTATATGATTAATTAAATAATTGAATATTTGGTTGCATGCATTATTGTGACATAAATATTTAATTTATTTAATTAAATATTTTATTAAATACATGTGCATAATTGTGTTGAAAAAGTATTTCAAATTCAAAATATCTTAAATTGTAATTAGGAGTCTAATTTGAGTTGTGGCAATAAAGCAAATTTTATTTAATTAATTTGGATTTACTTTCAATTTTCAAGTTGAGTTAAACTAGGGATTGACTTGGGAGTTGTCATTGACCTTTGCATGTTTCGGGGAATTTGAATCTCTTTA
The DNA here is from genome assembly GCA_018584345.1 of Thuja plicata. NCBI lineage: Eukaryota > Viridiplantae > Streptophyta > Pinopsida > Cupressales > Cupressaceae > Thuja > Thuja plicata. Next base: position 181,692 of record MU223990.1, on the reverse strand, counting down.
GGGGGAATTGGTCATTCATTCTCTCATAACAGGTTTTTGAGAATTGGAGAGCTCTTGGTGATTTGGGGTTTTTGAAGAATTATGGATTGTTGTGGATTGTTGTGGATCTTGGTTGCTTCAAATTTTTAGGATTTTCTATTGTTTGTGTGTGTAAGTGTTTGGATCTACATTGTGCCAGATCTGTGGTTGAATTAGGCTTGAGGGTTTCAGATCCACTTTCATCCTCCAAGCTATATTCTTCCATTTCTTGCATTGGATTAAAGGTAGGTTTCATTTGCCTTGTATGGATTCAATTTCATAGATCTGAGGTTTTGTGTGTTGTTTTAATGCTTGTCCTTAAATTTGGCCCTTAAATGGCTTATGGATGTTTTTAATATTTTCGGGTGTTTCTAGAAACCCTGGATCTATATTTTTGTCATTATCTATAATCTTAGCATCGTAGGGTTATGCTGTCAAAATTTTGGAAAGAAATTCCCTCTAGATCTCTTAGAAAATGAAAATTAAGCTCTTTGTATAGTTTATGCTATAGGAGAAAATTAAATTTGTGAATGCTTAATGTTTTGGTGATTTTGGAGTTTACGAGAAGCCCGAATCTAATATTTTTGTGATTATATATTCTATGCTATAGTACATACATGCTGTCAAAATTTTGTAGATGCATTCGTCCTAGATCTCCTATAAATAAATAAATTAATTTGCTATATAGTCCTAACTATAGAGGAAAGAAAAATAAATTGGGAATGAGAATATATCCCTTGAAAACAAAATTAAATTGGAAAATGTGTAGTCTCTAGAATTATACAGTCTGGTGAAAATAAAATAAATTAGGAAAAAAAAAACAAACACCAGAAGACAAGAATGGAATAAAAATAAAAAAAATTCATCCTTCTAATTTATTTCCATTTTCGGAAATGGGGTATTACTTTAATTAAATACTCTTCTTTAAAAAAAAAATATTAAAACGAAATAAAAAATTGTTAAATTTAAAAAGGGAAAAAAAAACCTGTTCTAAACGCATTGTATGTCTTTTAAAAAAAAAAATTAAAAAAAATTAATATGTGGTGGGAAGGTGGGACCCCATCCCCACCTATCCCGTGGTGCAAGCCACTTTCCCTAAGGAAGGGAAGTGGCTGTCACACCACCCACCGTATGGCAGGTGGGTGATAGTACGGCTATCCCCACCGTCCCTTTTGCGATGCGCTCTGTGTGGTGCAGGGGGTTGGGTACCCTGCGGGCCCCTCCTCACAGTCCATTGAGGACCGCGCTTTGTGCGTGGGGGTTGGGGAACCCGCGTGGGTCCCCTCCCCCAAATATGGTGTTTTATTTTTAATTTTAAAAAAAATAGAATTTATTTAATATATTTTTTTTTAATTTAGTTTCGGTTTTTTTTAATAAATTTAATATATTAATAAGTTTTTTTTTAATCAGAAATTACTTAATGTATTTATTAATATTAACTAATATATGGCTTTTATTTTGTTTTTAGTTAATAAATCTCATTATTATATTTAATGTGTTAGTAGTTATGAATTTGTAAATTGAATTGTATTATAGTTGTATTTAGCTATGGTACCTTTAAATGCATGTTATAATTAATTTATAATATGACAATTTTATATTATATTGGATTTATTATGTGTGTTATGGATTAGAGATATGAAGGTTAGTTAACTGAATTTGATAATTGTCGCTCGTTGAATTTATACATTAAGTTACATTCTTAGTGGAGTTAATAGTAAATTTTATCCTTTATGCTCATTTTTCAGTCCTTTAGGACGTTTTCATTTCTATGCATCTTATGGATTTATTGTGCTTGTATATGTGGATTATCTGGGACATTAGATGACCTAGGATGTATACAGAGGCTTTGGGGGGTGTTTATCTTTTCTATTACTTCATGGTGTGTGTGTTGTCAGATATTACCCTAAACTGGCCATGATGACCCTTTCGATTATGTACCTGTGTGTGTACCTATATATGACCATTCTTGATTGTGTGGGATACTAGATTTGGGGTACACTAGGGTTGCGACCTATGCTAG
>MU223990.1:143188-154508 GCA_018584345.1 Thuja plicata | reverse complement strand
TAGCAGTCTTGTCTCATTCCTACACCTGGTTGCAGAGAAGGATGTTTGTTTGTAGGTCATAGGTCGAGTCTTTTGTTCAGGCCTTCCTATGAAATACTTATGCAAGCCTATCTAGTGAGTTGTGACTCATTTGACCTGATTCCTCTATTGGTTTCATTCCTCTATACTGATATCCAAGCCCTAATTTCGGTGCATCACCTAGTAGGTAGTTTGCTTTCAGTCATTTCCCTTTCATGCAATCCTTCTATCCCTTTCCCTCAAAATATTTATTTTCCTGTTTAAGAAGCAAATTAAGGTGATTATCCAAGAGGAACCAGCCTAGAACCTCGAGGTCTCATCTCGGTTAGCATAAGGTCCCACAACCTTGAGATGATTCCCATGTTATACTGGATTATCAAGACCAAGAGAGCTTGAGATCAGAGGCGCAAATTCAGTGTATAACAGTAAGTACTTTATATACTCACCCATTGCTCTTATATGATCATTAAAAATAATGTATAAATAAAGAAATTCAATAGTGATTTATTTCATTACATAGTAATTGGTTCAATCTCAATGTTCTTTGTTTATCTCTTGTGGTTAATAGTTTCTTGGTTCAATAGTTTGAATTCTGGCTAGATTCATGGGCTCCTAAATCCTCTAATGTGATATCAGAGTGCATTTGTGGAAAATTACCTTCTGGATTAAAAAATTGAGCATTTTACATGAGATCTAACATTCAATCTTCTCACAACATTGTTTGTTTATTTGACATCATTATAGCGTTTAAAATTCTTGAAATTTTTAGGAATCATTAAGGTTAGTTCTGTAGTAATAAGCGTTGAATTTTTTTTTCTTAGCCTATTCACAGTGAAAATCCTACCTCCTAACAACAATATAAATTTCATTGTTAGATATTATCTATTTTTTAGTTACTTTCTTGTCGATACGTTGTAGTGACATTACCTACTACATTATCAATATTGAATGACATGGTATATTACAAAGGAAATTTGTACAAATAGCAATATATATTTAGTCGTAGTAAAAGACACATCTCTTGCAATCATGAACAATGTATGTTTTTGATAGAAAAAAGCAGCAAGAGGGTGCTGGCCCGTAGAACAAAGGACTAGAAGCACATTAACAGCATATTAATGGAACTAGTCAAACCATGCATAACAGATTAACAACATAGACAACATAGACACCATATTACCTCTGCCTCTATCAAAAACATAAGTCTGATTACTGAACCACCGAATTAAACCAGAAAGCTTAAGACGACCAGTAGCATAAAAATTATCAGTTTTAAGCCACACAAGGCTACACAAAAATAAACAAAAACTACCAAAGTTACAAACAGAAAAATAGGGGAACCAAGGGCCTAGCCCAGCCAAAATTAACCAGCACATGAACACCAGTGACTAATTCATCCCACCCAGTTGTTTGGACAACAGAGTCATAGACCACTCCTCCTGCAGAAACAAGAACAGGTCTTTGTTGTCCTCGTCAGCTTCCATCTTGCCACCCACCAGCTTTTTTTGCACATTATAGAGGGTCATAGCCAAAGCATGCATAACCTTTAGGGAAAATTTGTTAGTCCTTGTACAATGGTTCATCAGGTCCTGCATGTTCTTCTTAATCTCCCTAATATCCTTGTCTAAGTTCAAGAACCTTCTTTTCAGGGTGCCGGTAAATTTATCTTTGTCCTCCATGGCCGCGGTATGTGGCTTGTCCTTAGGTTCCTGAGTGGGGCTCGGGGCTGGGGTAGGGTTGTTGGGGGTATCCATGGTTTGCTGGGGGTTAGGTAGAGGACTCATATAACCATCTGAGGAACCATTCTTGGAATTAGTAGAGTGGGAGTCATTTTTAGACAGGGAGAGCTCTTTGGAGGCCATTTCCATCATCCTAATTTTACATTGCTCCTTGGCAATTCTGTTTGATGTCCGGCAACCCAAGCCACTCAAATCCGTCTCCAAATTAACTTGGCTCTCCATAATTTTTCTTTTTTTGGGCCTAAAGTCTATCTCAGAGCTACTATCAACCTCTTTCCCCTCAATGTACTCCACAGACTCAGAGACATATGACTCCTCCTAGCCATCCTTCCTATTGGGAGGGTTTTTAACACTTTTTCTGCGGGTTGTAGCTTTTTCATCAGCCATCACATGCTCCTGTTTGATACGGGTGGAATGGGAAGAGGAAAGGGTGGTCTTTTTAGTTTTGGCTATGGGTTCCTCCTAGGGAAACATCTGGATAATCATAGGGGGTTGGGGAGCTGGGTAGATAGCTTTATGAAACTGGTAAAGGCAGAGGTGGAGGCCCTGATGAAGGATAGCTCTATCAGGGTTGGCTTGAATATTGAGGACATTACTCTCAATGGAGTGCAGGAGATAAAAAGGAATGGAGATTAAATCTTTGTTCCTTATATGATTCAGGAATAATAAGTGGTAGTTGTAAAACACAGTGAACATACCTTCTAGTGTGAAGTACTTCATCACAATGAGACAAATTTTTGGCCAAAAATCCAGCAGCTCCTCCCTGTTGAAACCCCCATGTTGAGGCTAGTAGGGTCAGTAGTTTGACTGGTCTTTTTGTATTTCCTCCCCACCATAGGGAGCCCCATTGCATTGGATATGACCTCCTCATTCAGCTGGAAGTGAATGCCCCCAACTAAAACACTCTTGTTGTTCCAGGATTTGATGAATTGCTTCGAGATTCACTAGTCATGTCCACCTTTCATTATTTCCACAAAACCCCAAATACCTATTTTTTTGCAGTAATGAGTCACCAATCCATCAGAAGTGAAAGTCTCATTGATGTTATCAGGCTCAATGTGGAGAATGTTGCCTCTCATTTCGAGGGTCTGCTCTTCCTGTGCCAGAATATCTTTGAGGTCTAAGAGCTGAGCATTTTTGCAGGCCATAAAAAACCACTTGTAATCCCTTTCCGGTGAAATCTTATACATAAAAATCTGGTCTTGAAAATTTTGGAAACTGGGCTCTGTACCACCAAATCTAATGGATCTCCAGGCGCCATTAAAAGCAATAATAACATTAATATCAAGGAAAGCCAAAAAAACCCTTTGATTCAGACAGCTCTTACTCCACACATTCAAAAAGTAATGATAATCCTTTATGGGAATTTGAGTTTTTCTTTTCATAATCATGAAATCTGCCCGAACACGCTAGCATGTGATTAAGTAAGTATCCATAATTAATATGACAGCCTGGCACATTTAAGATGTAGTATTTATTTCTCTCACGATGAGTTTCTGAGTCACCGGAGGTAAGTCACTAATCACCCTCCAACTATTGAGTTTGATTTTTTTTAGGCCAATTGCAGCCTTTGAGTCAGCGACCAAATTCCCCTCCCTGTATGTGTAGCCTAAAGTCATGCACTGGAAGCTGTTGAGAAGTTCACAAATTTCCAAAATGATAGGTCTAGCATGCCAACCAGCACTAGCACCACTATTGATGGCCTCAACAACCACTTTGGAATCCCCTTTGATTTCCAGCTATCTGAGGTTCATTTGTTTCACAAATTTAATCCGCCAGAGAAGGGCTGTTCCTTTCACCTGGGTGACAGTGTAGTTATTTATAGGACCAGCATAAGCTAGCAGACAAGTTCCATTATGATCTCTTATCACTCCTCCCCCTCCATGACCAAGGTTATTAACCGCCAATCAAAATTTAATTTGGTACATCCTCTGGGAGGGGTAGTCCATCTGGTAGTATTCCTAGCTATCCTTTTCGCATCATCAAACCTCGTGAAGCCATCCAAGAGGTTCCAGTTCTCAGAAATTCTGACTTCCCAAGCAGCAGGAGGATAGGTAGGGAGCTTCCAATTAGCCATTCTGGCATTCTCACACAGGAGTTTAGTTCCAATATGGAGACAGGTCTCAGGCTGGTTACTATTCTCTCTAAAAATCTTGTTGTTCCTTTCCTTCCAAATGGTCCAACATATGTGAGATGGAAGCATACACCAGAGGAGTTAGAGTAGGGGATGATTGGAAGGGGATCTCCAATTGTTAAATTGATGAACTTCTCTGTCAAGTGCCCATAAGGTACCCAATTTGTCGATGATGCCTTGCCAGATGCTGGTGGCATATTCACAGTGGATGAAGAGGTGGTTTACCATTTCTTCCTCGTTCTTACATAGGACACATATATTATCCATGGAAAAGCCTCTTTTTATGAGATTATCTTGGGTTAGGACCTTACCATGCATTAGACTCCACTAGAAGAAATTAATTTTTGGCGTTAGCTGGGGGATCCACACCAACTTCCAATCTTGTGGCTTACTCTCCTCCTTTAGAAGCAGATTGTACGCAAACTTAACAGAGAAAGTACCAGCCTGGGTGGGGCCCCAGATAATAGAGTCATCATTCCCCAAAATTGTAACATTAGTCAGGTTATCCATGAGGTCCTTGGCCAAGAGTTACAAGTCTCTACCATTGATGTAGTTGGAGGCTCTATTACCTAGGTTCGGTTTGAGATAGTCCATAAGGGGTTTGACTCTGTGGCCCAGGTTAGGTTGATTCATGATCTAGTGGTCATTCCAAAATTTGATGGATCTCCCATTTCCAATTTTCCAGAAAGCTCCTTTAGATAAAAGGGTCTTACATTTACATATATTCATCCAAAGTTTGGATCCACTCGGGAGGTCACTTTTGTAGAATATCCTCCCGTAGGGATGTCCTTGGAGGTACTTAGCTTCCATTAATCTGCACCACTCCTCTTTTCCCTCTGTGAGCTTCCATGCCACCTTCATAGTAAGGGCCTTATTCATTAGACCTATTTTCCTTAGGCCCAGTCCCCCCATTTTTTTTAGGAGGCAAACAGTGTCCCAAGTGACAAGCAAAATCTGCCTCTTTTCTTCATACCCCACCCACAGAAAGGTTCTCTGAATCTTTTCCAGTTTATTAGCCATGTTGCTTCTGATTTTGAAGAGGGAAAGGAAGTAAACAGGGATCCCTTGGAGAGTGGAGGCCACCAGCTGAAGTTTGCCAGCATTACTTAAAACTTTCCCTTTCCAACCAACTAGTTTCCTTTGGGTTCTTTCATGGATGGAATTCTAGAAATCTTGGGACACCTCTTTCACCGTGAGGGGGAGGCCAAGGTAGGTAGAGGGGAGCGAAGCTGCCAAAAAACCCAAAATTTGAAGCACCTTATTTTGTAACTCCACAGGGGTATTGAAGAAGAACAGCCAGCTCTTTTGATAGTTAATATACTATCTAGAAGCCCAAGCATAGATTAACAAAATTTGTTTCCATTGTCTAGTCTCAATCACAGAGGAATACCCAAAGAGGAAAGTGTCATCAAGAAACTATTCCAACACCACCTGAGTGAGGGTAGAAGCTAGTTTGATGCCTTTGATTCTTCCTGTAGTAGACAACATACATAGGTTCCTACTAAGCACATCAGCCACCATAATAAAGAGGTAGGGGGAGAGAGGGTCTCCCTGTCTAAGACCCTTCTACAGAATAAAATAGCCACCAGGGGAGCCATTGACAAGAATAGAGAAACTAACAGTTTGAGTACATTCTTGTATAATTTGGATAACCTTCTCATTAAAACCCATTTTAGCAAGGATTTTAAGCAGAAAAGACCAGTTAACTTTGTCATAAGCTTTAGAGATATCCAGTTTAAAAGCCATACCTGGGATTTTTCTTTGGTCCATAGAATGGATTATTTCATGGGTGGAAATGACCGCATCCAGGATTTATCTACCTGGCACAAAACCTTTCTGAGTATTGTAGATGATTTTATCAAGAAGAGGCTTGATTCTACCAATCAGGATTTTTGTAAGAATCTTGTAGAAGGTATTGCATAGGCTAATGGGTCTGAAATCCATCATAGTAGTAGGATTGTCATGCTTAGGGACCAGCACAATGTAAGTTTGGTTATGTTGTTTGAGGAGGCGCCTAGTTCTGAAGAAGTCTCTAGCAGCTCTGGTAACATCAGTCCCCAGAATTTCCCAGTATTCCTAAAAAAATGCCAAAGGGAAGCCATCAGGTCCGGGGGCTTTGTAAGTTCCCATAGCATAGACTGCCTTCTTGACCTCGTTGTCAAAGACCCACTTCATAAGCATGTCATTATCACTAAGAGTAATAGCACTTTGAATATGGTCCAGAAGCTGGTTTTGGATGCTGTTTGGACACGTGGGGCCTTTTTCAGAGTACAGCCCCTTAAAGTAGTTAACCGCAGCCTGGTTAATTTTATCCTTTTCCTTGACTTCATTCCCTCCATCATCGATAAGAGAAGAGATGGTATTTCTTCTTTTATGGATGCTGGCAGACCTATGGAAGAAGGAAGTGTTTCTGTCCCCTTCAGCAAGCCACTAGATTCTGGATCTCTACTTCCAGTAGATTTCTTTTTTTTTTAGGGTTTCCTGCCACTTGTACCTAGTCAATTCCTCCTCAACCTGAATCTAGGGCAGGTAGCTTCTAGATGCCAATTGGGCCTGAAGAGAGTCTGAGGTTTCAGAGAGAGCTAATTTCTCTTTGCGGAAGTCTCCAAAGTTGTTTTTGCTCCACCCTTTAACCTCCCTTCTAATGATTTCCAGCTTTTGGGCTATTCTGAACATAGCAGTACCCCTGATATTGGTCTTCCACTAGAACTTCACTTGATCTCTGAAAGATGGGTGAGAGCACCACATAATTTCAAATCTGAAGGGCGTCGGGCTGGCCTTTGGAGTGTCAAGCCAACATAGAAAGAGGGGGTTATGATCTGAAGTAGTTCTAGGGAGGGAAGACAAGGAAGAATTCATACAGAGGTTCCATGAAGAGGAGGCCAGGACCCGATCAAGCCTCACTTGGATTAGGTGGGCACCCTTCCTATTATTGGACCAAGTGAAGGGGTTTCCCTTTAGGGTGATGTCCAAAAGACCAGTGGAAGATATAAAATCAGCCAGCTCCCCCATGCTATCCGAGTAATCCATAAGGCCACCACACTTTTTCGAAGGATAAAGGGGGGTGTTGAAGTCCCCTGCCAGAAGGAAGTTCGTTGAACTATCCTAATTCAACCAATGGCCAAGATCAACCCACATGGAAGCTCTACCAAACCTGGTGTTAGGTGCATAGATATTGAAGGTGGTACATTCAATTCCAATCTTCCTGAAGGTGACATCAAGAAAGTTAGGGGAGGAAGCAGCCAGCTGACCTATTATTCTGTTAGGGTTCCAGAGTGTAGCAATACCACCAAATGCACCCGTAGCTTTAGAGTAAAGGAAAGCAGCCCCCGACCAAAGATAAGGGATCAGGGTAGTGAAATTATTAGCAGACATCTTAACCTCTTGTAAGAGTAGGACATCAGCTTGAGATCAAATATATAGTGTTTGACAACATTTTGTTTCAGGGAGCTGTTCAAACCCCTCACATTCCAAGAGAGACAATTCATCTTTTATTTTTAAAACTGGATTCCAGGGTTTGTTACCTACCTGCTGCAACATCCCTTGTGGACCCTCTCGATCTCCTTTCCCATTTTGAAGGCCTTCCTTTGGGTGTTTCCATACCTACATCGGCCTTTTTAGAGTTGTTTTTCTTTTTTCTGTGTTTTCCATTCCCCATCCTCATCCTCCGAACCATCTAGGGAGATGGAGGGGTTCTTCTTCACAACCTTTGGGAGGGGGGGTTTAGCAGCTAGGTTTGGGGCTTCTAACTCGAGAGCAATCACAAAGGCAGGTTGTTCCTCCTTAGTGGGATTAGTCATCCTCCCCTCAGGGGGGGTGTCATGGGGGATGTTACTGGCCCCGCCAAAGGATGGGGACCAGGTTCCTTTATAGATAGATCAGGAGCAGAGCACCCCATATCTAACTCCTGGAGGGGGACGATCTCACCTTCCTCAAGTGCTAAATCATCCGAGTCTATTTTGGTAGCCACCGAGGGTGGCCTCAACTCTAGCTTTTCCTCTTCACCTAATGAGGGAGGAACCTCAGCTATTCCTTTGAGAGGAACCTCAGTGATTCCTTTGTCCTTGTTCCCTTTTTTTTCTCTCGACTTGGGGTTCTTGCAGGTATCACTAGTGTGGCCTCTGCTATCACAGTTCTGACAGAAAAGGGTAGCATTTTCATACACTAGTGCTTGGGTCCATTTACCCAGTTCATATTTCAAAATAACAAAGTTGGGTAGGAATTTATTCATAGAGACATTTACATAGAATCTAGAAAACACCAACCTAGATTTAGAGCGGGTCACCTGGTCTGCGGTGATAAAAGAACCAAAGGAGTCACCTATCCATCATAAAACTTGCTCATCCCAATATTCAAGTGGGAGGCCAGGGAGACGGACCCATACCAGAGCCGTTCTAGTTAGATCCGTCACCGGATTGAATCCAGGTTTCCATTTTGCAAGGGCCGGGAAGTTCTTTCCATAAACCCATGAGCCCAACAGCACACTGGATAGGTCCTCAAGAGTGGTAAACTTAAACAGGAAGAGTCCTCCCAGCATAGCAGAAACTAGGACAAAAACCTTGATCTTCCATTGGTTAGACACCCATTTCCTAACCATTTCAATGGTAGGTTGAAAGTTGAAGAATTGACCAACAAGGCCTAGCTGAAAGTCAGCCATCATGTGATTCACTACTGAGTCCAGGAGCGACAGTTCAGCACCTTCCTCAGTCTGAACAAAATCCACTAGAAGATCCACCAAAGATTGTTGAGCTTCTCCAACAAGGGCTCCTTTCCAGTTAGGTTTAGGAGACAACTGGGAATCAGTCGATGAGGACGCTTTTTGAGATTCCTCCATTGACTCAAGCACTGGGATCACCATAGAGGGGATCTGGGGTCCATCGGGGCCAGAAGGTGGGAAAACACGGGGGGCAGTCTCACCCCCAGGGGAGGCAGGCATGTTGATCAAAGGCTAGTATCATATTTTTCCATCAGCTACATAATATAGTAGAATCAATATCCATACTCGATGTTGTACTATACCAAGGTGCTGGTACATTTTATATTGCCACATTTCATCCTTTAAGAGGGTAGTTTTAACCATTGGTTTAAATTATAAAAAGTTGCAATATCAATATACCTAGAAGGCATGATTTTATCATTCTGCACTTCATAACCCATCTATCAATATCTATGCTTGGTGTGATATACGACATTCCCACCTATGCTAGTAGCATTATCCAAGGTGGTTTCCTATTTTCAGTAGAAACATCTTCTTAACGTAGTCAATATTAGTACTAACCACTCTATATTAAAAGTTAACAATGATAAAATGTTTCCAATATATCCACACAGGCATTGCTACAATATACAAGCTAAGCTCATCTGTAGCAATCTATATGATGTAGTACAAAATCGACCTAGTTCTCCATTCTCCAAAACTCTCCATATTCTTTCTTAACTCTGCATATATTGTATTGGCTTACTGAAATCTGCATTGGAGATATCATTATCTCTGCATATTATTCTAACTATATCTAAAACCGTGGTTGGAGGCTCACAATCCACCATGATCTTAAATTAATTTGTCGATCCCCATTCATTGAGATGGCACACCTTGCGAGTCTTATTGAAGCACAAACCCGCATGCATGATAGGCCGCCACCTTTGCTATTTCAAAGACCACCTTTCATATTGTCAAAGATCGACAACAATAAACTCTGCACCAAGATGTCGCTCGCTGGTTCTTACAGTCTACAACGATGCTCACCACCTTGTGCTGCGGTTCCAACTCAAGCACATCACTGTGCGAAACAAGTCACTCGCGGGTTTCTTCTTGCGTGACTGTCGACACACAGTCCTCCACCTTATCCACCACCTTTTCATAGTGCAAAGCCGAGTCACAAATGATATATGTTATCATGGCAACGTCTATAGTGCACCTAAAATGACACCCATCACATGATGCAATACATTCATGCGGCATAATGCATAACTCCAGTTATTAATTAACAATATCTTTTGGATCTTGTTTTTATTAATTCACTATTTCTTTTTTAATAAATTCAGGATTTTTTTGTGATTTTTTTTATTAATTTGTGATTTCTTTTCTAACTGAGATTAATTAAAATTATTAGAAAAATTCGCATGAAATTTAATTTTTTAAATGAAAGTTTTTTTTTAAAGAAAATATTAAATATTATATAAAATAATATAAAATATAAATTCTAATGTATTATAATATTAAAAATTTAATATAAATAAAATATATTTTCTACAATATTTTAGAAGAAATATATTATTATGATTAAAAATTATAATATAAATAAAATTTAATTTTAATTTATGTAAATTTAATTTTAACATAATTAATTATTAGGTGTATAATATAATTTATAGCAATTAAAAATAAAAATCACAAATTTCTCCTAATTTAGTGGTGTTAAATTGGTTGAACATCATTAGAGAAATTTGTGATTTTTATTTTTATTTGTCATAAATTAGGATTTTTTTGGGATATTTCAATTTTTAAATTGCAATCTTTTGGTGTTTTTATTTTTGTAATCTTTTTTTTGATACAGAACTTTTAGGGAAGAGAAGTTGAGCTCCATTGTGCATGAAACAATCAAATAGTTCAACACATGCATTAGTCAATGTAGTATAACACCCGTTAATACATTTGTCTATTTTCTTTTTTCAAGCATGTAATTAACCATTAAAACTATATAAGAGAATCACATAAAAATAAAATATTACAGATGTATTCTCTTGCATAAGATTTAGTGGTGTTGATCAGTTGTGCTCATTTGTGCCCATCAACTTGCTTCATTTACAGGTTACAAGTTAGAGACCAATCAATGTATTTTGAATAGTGTTTTAATTCTTTTTTGAATTGATTTGCTATTATTTTGTATTAATTTGTGATCTAAAATTTTAATTCTCGTCTTGTAAATGAATGATAGTTTTTCAATTCTATTTCTGATGTAATTTAAGATTTTCAAACAATATTGTTTTTCAATTCTTTTTGTATGAATCTAGTAGTATCCCATGACATTTTAGCTCAAACTAGGTCAAACATTAGAAATGAATTTTCCAAGCTTGACTTATTTCATCTAGTAGAATTTTTAATGAATGTTAATGTATCATTGCACAACAAGAAAGATAAAAAGAGAAATAATGAAACTCTGAATTAGAAAATAGAAAGAGATTGCAATACACTATTATGACTTTTTTCTCGTTCATACACTCCGAATTTTTTGAGAAATCTATTTCTACTAATAACAAGCTTTAAAAAACTACTATTTAAAAAGTTTTGCAATCTTTATTTTTTAAAATAAAAAATATTTTCTAAATTGACTTATTGTAGTTGTGTAATCTTTTAACCTTAAAAATAAAAATCACTTTCCAAATTGACTTTATGTTTATTACCAATATGCTTGTTATGTAAAAAATC
>MU223990.1:125400-137425 GCA_018584345.1 Thuja plicata | reverse complement strand
CATATTGTACTTTTGAGTTACATAATATGTCTACAAAATTGGCTTAATTGCCTAATTATAAATAATATAATAAAAAATGGGATTGATAGTTGTTGAGCCATTAAGTTATTGGTTATTAACTAATTTTTTGTTTATACTATCTAATATATGTACAAGTGAGATAACTTAGAATAATTTACTTAGTTTTATTTTTATTTTTCATGGTCTAGTTATCTACATATATTATTTTAACCACCTTATCTTGACATATTCACATATTTTTCCACTAATTACTACTATAATATTCAATTAATTGTATTCTCAATAGTGCTAAAAATAAGATGTGGTTAGTAGAATTAAATAAAAATCTCTACAATTAATCCAACAATTTGTACCTACATATAATTTATTTTTGAAATTATTTTCCTAAGTCAAAATATACCAACCAAAATATAAATATTAATAAAAATAATAAATAATTTTTTTTATAATAGGTATAAAATATAATTAGAAAATAATAAATAACATTATATTTATGTTTATTAAAATGTACTCTATTCAAAAGGATATTGTTTTTGATCATTAATATTTAAAATAGTAAATTGCATTATATATATCATAATTAATTTTGTATTATAACTAATTATATTAAAATTAAATTTACGTAAATTAAAATTAAATTTTATTTATATTAATTTCTAGTCTTAATTAAAAAAATTATATTTTAATTTTTAGTCATAATAAAACATTTCTTCTAAAATGTTATAGAAAATATATATTATGTATGTTTTAAATTTTAATATTATAATACATTAAAATTTGTATTTTATATCATTAATAAAACTTTCATTAAAAAAAATTCATCAAACTATTGTACGAAAATCTTGAATTAATGAAAAAAGAAATCACAAATTAATAAAAAAAATCAAAAGAAATCCTGAATTACAGAAATAAAAAAGAAATAGTGAATTAATAAAAACAAGATCCAAAAGATATCGTTAATTAATAACCGCAGTTATACATTATGCCACATGGATGTATTGCATCATGTGATGGGTGCCATTTTGGGTGCTCTATAGACGTTTCCATGTTATCATTGGTCACATGACTCTCAAGCTCCAATTACGTGGCTGGCTGTCAAAACACTCTTCCACGGTTCCTTCGCAGGCACAACTAGCTCGATAACTTCCCGATATCATTGCTTTAGAAACTTTTTTTGTCTTTAATGCTTTCGAGCATTTCACCATGGAGTCTTTCCTCCACTTTTTTTCCAAAATAAATGGACTTACAATATCCCATGGATTGGGACTGGCCTTAACAACATAAGTAAGCCGTACTAAGACAATAATAATAATTGCCAATAACTAAAATCTCGATTCTTAACACTGTTGAATCCTTTGCAACCAAGAAACATATAACGAAATCTACCAGACCCAACATGTAGATGATATAAACTAAATGTAATTATTTAAACTGAAATGGAAGAGTCTTTTATGGACTTAACATGAACTAGACTGAATCAATGCCATTAAAGGATATGATGAGGAAAGAACTCATTTAACACAAACTCTAATATAATGAAAAGCTGCGATTACAAAGCATGGCTCTCTGGCTGCTGCCAGAGAGACCAATTCTTTTCCACTCTCGGTTTTACCCTCTTTCCTCTTTCCCGTATTGTTTCTCTCTATATGTCCTCTATTTGGTTACATCCATAATAAAGGCTTCAAAAACCCGATAACTTCCATAACCAATTCACATAACTAAATGTCCTCTATTCAGTTACATCCATAATAAAGGCTTCAAAAACCTGATAACTTCCATAACCAATTCACATAACTAATTTCTAACTTCCCATTACTCCAACAGATTCAAATGACCGTTTTGGAGATGGTTGCCAAATGAACTAAACTAGTAATGTGTCATGGAGTTGACAATGAAGTTATGTGTCGTGGAGTTGTTAACTTCATGATTATACAAACCTTCTATGTCTAAGACACTTAGACTACTAACATTTAATTGAGTCTCACACCCAATTAGATTAATAAGACCCTAACAAACTTAATAAGCCATATTACAATAACCATATAGGTCCATAATATTCCAGGATCTTTAAGACGTTTCCAGCACCGAGATGCCCCTGCATCATACTCTTAGACTTAAAATATTTTCATGTCCCATGGAAATGCGCGGTTGAGAGTTCTGCAAACAAATCATTCGCTTCTTTGTCTTCATCACTGGGTCCATGCTTCTGTTGCGTACTGTGTCTCTTTCAAATGCCTCCCATCAATGGAGTGCATATTGGCTGCTAGCCATCACTCTTCATGCTACTCCTTCACACCACTACCCTACTGCCATCTTATCCATACAAGATTCTTGAAGATGCTTCCAACCCTTCTCCTAGTGGTTGCTCTCTTGCACCTTCTACCCAGCTTCATCTTAATGGAGATAGTATCAAGATCCCGGCTTGAGATCTTCAGACATGAAATCACAACTGCGTCCTTATTACAGCTATAATGGATCCACATGCCACCTGTTATATCTCTACCCACTAAAACACCAGACCTTTCACTGGCTCTGATACCATTTGATGTAGTACAAAATTGACCCCGTTCTCCATTCTCCAAAACTCTCCATATTCTTTCTTAACTCTGCATATATCGTATTGGCTTATTGAAATCTGCATTGGAGATATCATTATCTCTTCATATTATTCTATCTAACTATATCTAAAACCGTGGTTGGAGGCTGACAATCCACCACAATATTAAATTCATTTGTCGGTCCCCATTCATTGAGATGGCACACCTTGCGAGTCTTATCGAAGCACGAATCCACATGCATGATAGGCCGCCACCTTTGCTATTTCGAGAGCCACCTTTCATATTGTCAAAGACCGATAACAATCAACTCTGCACCAATATCTCGGTCTCTAGTTCTTACAGTCTACAACGATGCTCACCACCTTGTGCTACGGTTCCAACTTGAGCACATCACTCTGCGAAACAAGTCACTCGTAGGTTTCTTCTTGCATGACTGTCGGCACACAGTCCTGCACCTTATCCGCCAGCTTCTCCACTAAACTAGCCACCACCTTTTCATAGTGCAAAGCTGAGTCACAAATGATATATGTTATCATTGGTCACATGACTCTCGGGATCCAATTACGTCACTGTCAAAACACTCTTCCACGGTTCCTTCGTGGGCACAACTAGCTTGATAACTTCCCGATATCATTGCAGGATTGAACAAAATAAAGATTTACGTAGCAATTCTTAGAAACCATTTTTAGTCTTTAATGCTTTCGAGCATTTCACCATTGAGTCTTTCCTCCACTCTTTTTCCAAAATAAATAGACTTCCAATATCCCATGGATCGGAACTGGCCTTTACAGCATGAATAAGCCGCACTAAGACAATAATAATAATTGCCAATAACCAAAATCCAGATTCTTAACACTGTTGAATCTTTTGAAACCAAGAAACATATAACAAAATCTACCAGACCCAACACGCATATGATAGAAACTAAATGTAATTCTTTAAACTAGAATGGAAGAGTCTTTTACAGACTTAACATGAACTAGACTGAATCAACGTCATTAAAGGATATGATGAGGAAAGAACTCATTTAACACAAATTCTAATATAATTAAAAGATGCGATTACAAAGCATGGCTCTCCGCCAGAGAGCCCAATTATTTTCCACTCTCTGTTTTACTCTCTTTCCTCTTTCCCGTATCTTTTCTCTCTATATGTCCTCTATTCTGTTACATCCATAATAAAGGATTCAAAACCCTCATAAATTCCATAACCAATTCACATAACTAAATTCTAACTTCCCATTACTCTAACGGATTCAAATGACTGTTTTGGAGATGGTTGCCAAATGAACTAAACTAGTAATGTGTCGCGGAGTTGACAATGAAGTTATGTGTCATGGAGTTTTCAACTTCACGATTATACAAACCTTCTATGTCTAAGACACTTAGACTACTAACATTTAATTGAGTCTCACACCCAATTACATTAATAAGACCCTAAAAAACTTAATAAGCCATATTACAATAACCATATAGGTCCATAATATTCCAAGATCTTTAAGACGTTTCTAGTGCCGAGATGCCCCTGCATCACTATACTTGTCAAACCAATACAACATAAGTGTTGCGATAAAACCCTAGCATACGTATAAGTTGTGATATATGATGGGCACTTAAAACAAGCAATATATTCATATCTTTAACTATTATGATAAATGTTGGTGATATCGTATTGGATGATCATAATAGTTAGCACTGAATATTTATTAAAGGTGACATGATAATCATTTAATAAAGGAGTATCGTTACCTTTTGGAGTTTGAACTTAATCAAAGGTTGAAATTATTTTGAAAGTTTTAATTATGTAGCCACCAGATTCACCTATATTTTAGATTAATCCTTATCTAATCTGGGGCTACAAGGAGCCTCTTACACAATGGCCAGACTGAAGAGTTGGTAACGATTTGATTCAAGTTAGACTGGAACAAAATTTAATTTCTGACTAATAGTTTTTAAATTATTTCTTCTCCTTTAAAGCTCTTTCTAGGGTGGGCTCATACCACTTTCTTATTAGTTTCAAGTTGTGAACCCTATTTAGGCCAAGAAGAATTTCCCCTTCATATTTGAAAGTATGTGGCTCTCTCAGGAAGTCAAGAATAAAGTCAAAGGGTATATAGAGAGTCTTTTGGAAATAATTTTGGTATTAAGTCTGAGTTAAAATTTTAACTTAAGGAGATCCAAGATAAAATGCAATTGGAGGGGTACAATAATAATAATAAGGAAAAGGAAAAGGAAAATGAGTTTCTTGTAAAAAAAATGATATTATCGACGAGGAGTTTTGGAGGTAGAGATACAAGGCTCTCTGGCTTACCAATAGAGATAAAAAAAAACCTAGATATTTTCATGTGACTACTTTGAAACATTGGGCTACAAATAGAATTTCTCACATAGAGTACAACGGTAACAAATTTGAGAAGGATGAGGACATCAGAAGCAAGGTTTTCCTCTTCTTCAGTAATCTTCTTTGTGGAAATGATGGTGTAAATCAAACTATGGAAGATAAACTTTTAGATTCCATCCCCAGACTTGTTATAGATGAAGATAACAAGATGATTACTTCTATCCTATCTAGGGAGGAAATACAGAAGGTTGTTTTCTCTTTTGAGGGTAATAAAGCTCTGGGGCTTAATCAGTTTACCATATTCTTCTTTCAATATTTTTTGGGATTTTGAGGGTGAGGATCTGGTGAATGCTATGGAGTTTTTTTTATCTAGGTACCTTCATAAGGAGTTAAATGCCAACTTCTTGGTTGTCATCCCTAAACGTCCTGGAGCTACAGATTTTGAAGCTTTTAGACCTACAAGCCTCTATAATTCTTGCTAAAAAATTATATCTAGTGTTTTGATGTTGATATTACTAGTTAATTAACCCTCCTTGATATCTCCCCAGCAAAATGGATTTATTCCCTGAAGGAAAATCATTAATTCTATCATTATACTCCATGAAAATGTGCTTTTGTTGGTGTAATCTAAGGCTGAAGGATTCTTTCTCAAGCTTAATATATCAAAGGCTTATGATAGGGTTGACTAGGACTTCTTACTTAAGATCATGAAGGCATTTGGCTTCAATAACATAGTTCTTGAACTGATTTCTCAACTCATATCCAATACCTCCATTTCTATCAATTTAAATGGCTCTCCTTCATATTTTTTCAAAAATTCTAGAGGTCTCAGGTAAGGAGATCTCATTTCCCCTATCTTGTTTACAATTAGGGCATTATCCCTTATGGTTTTGAGTTCCTCTTTTAGTAAACTATTTTTCTCCCACCAATAGTTTTTGGATGATACCATTTCGATAGGTATATCCACTATGGATGAATCTAGGAATCTTAAGAGAGGCTTGGATGATTGTGAGTTAGCTTTTGGTTAGATTATTATCAGGAAAAAAAGTTCTATATTTTTCTCAACACCCTCGAGCCTAGACAAATTAAAATTGCTAGAATTCTTGGATGTAAAATGGAGTTCTTACCTTCAATTTATCTTGGTTTTCCCCTGTGATTAAAACTACCTGACTCCTTGTGGAATTGTTTGATTGATAGGTTCAAAAAGAAGATTGGTTGGATGAAAAGGTTCTCTTCTTAGACAAAAAAGTAAAATCTAGTTTTTAAAAGTGACTCTTCCAAATATTCCTATTTATGCTTCAAGTCTCTTTAAAATCCCTTCCAAATTTGTGGCTACTATTAAAAAAATAAAAATAAAACATTTTGTGGTCTAGGATGGAAGAAAGAAAAAGAATGTCTCTTATTGGTTGGGATGTTGTGTGCAGGCCCAAAAAGATGGGTTGTCTAGGTATCAGAAAAATTAAAATCATGAATAAGGATCTCCTTGATAAGAAAATTTAGAGAAATTTATCTTCCAAGGAAGAATAGAATAACATTCTTCGCAGTAATTACATGGAAAAAATTGGTTCTCTCCATTCATTTCTTGACTCTTCTAATCTTTCCCATGGCTCGATTCTTTGGTATGATATAGTTAGAATGAGGAATATTACTGAATGTGGTATTGGTTGGAGTATAAGAAAAGGGGATCATGCCAGGTTTTGGGAAGACAGATGATTAATGAAGCAACCCTTAATTTCCATTGATAAATTCAGTAGCTGCGTGGATATTTGTAAGGCTAGTTATAATTCTTATGTTAGAGATTATTAGAGGGATGACAGTTGGTTGGATCTTTGTAGTATCAGTTTGGATCAAAAACTAATTAAATCTTCCCCGATGGATGTTAATATGGGTATGAATGAGTAGGATGATCAACTTGTTTGGATGGTTAACCCCTCTGGAAAGTTCTTTATCTCTTCTACAATCCCTTTTTTGGCCTCTTCTCATAATCCTCCTCCTTTATAGGCCAAAGCTTAGGTCACACATCTCATTCCTAAGGTAAATATATTGTTTTGGCTTCATCTATAGAATAATAATAATAATAATAATAATAATAATAATAATAATAATAATAATAATAATAATAATTACTCCCTCCCAATGTAAATGAAGATGTGCTTCCAACACCTATCAATGATGTAGTGATGAATGAAATATTTGTGGTTCACTCTTCCACCATTCGTCGAGCAATTAAACAGGTAACTGGTCATGACAACTTTGCTCCTAAATCTAAACAGTTCTTGTTTCCTTCTCATCTTGTATCAAATGCTATGGACCTACTTCAATCCCCATACCTGTTAGAAGTTTTGGCCTTTAAAGTGGTCCACAAGCATTTGTGGGTGGCAAACAAACTCAAGCAAGCTATGCAGCATTACAACCTCTAGAGCGGCCAGGTGTTGGTTGGAGGATTGTTTTCTAGACATCAACTACTGCACAACCATGACTTTTTGGTTGCATTCAATGGTGTAAAATGGTCAATTGAGAAACAGAAAGAAAAAATTATGAGAACTGTAATCCAATAAAATGAGCATGTCTTTGGCTCGTTTCTTGAGGGAAAATGATTACTACTGTGTTTTCTTTGATGGATCTTTTGGTTTTACTGAATATTTCAGCTATACCATGACACATTTACTTTCCTCGTCCCTCTGTGTGGAATGCAACATCTTCGAGTAAGAACCAGTGGGCATTGATGAGGAATCGGGAAACCATAGCGTCACCAAAAAGGGAAGATTTATGTGGCTTGGAATGGGTTCCCTATGCACAAGAAGCTCAAAGTTCAGATTGGGAGGCAGGGAAAGTTTCAAATTTGGGCATGAAAGGTAAACTCAAGATACACATGAGCATGGGTGTGAGACCACATCTCTTGCAGTGAGCCCAAGTGGGTGGACTTTGGGTTGGTCACCCCATTCTGAGTTGGTGCCAATGAAGATACAAAACTTAGAGAGTGGCTGGGATAAGCCAACTTGAGAGGAAGGTGTAAGTGGATAGTCTATAGATTGGATACATCATTCCCATCCAGAGCCTCAGCCTACAGAAAATGCTGAGATGGAAGAATAAAGCTATGATATATGTGGCTTTTTTGTGATGATGGTTAAATGACTCTGTCTATTTTTTATAATTGTGCATTTGATGATGTAGTGGGCTCTATCCGATCAAAATTTTGTAATGGTTTCTTTTGGTGGGTTGAAATTTCCATTGATGTATATAATGATGATCTTCTCTTATGTTTCTTGACTTTGAATTTGCATATTCAAATATTATATAATGTTTATAACACTATGTTATTTTATAATGAGCAAGGATTTTGGGTTTTCTTGCCAGCTCTTTCTCAGATGAGCTCTTGATCTAGTTTAAATTTATAAATAATATATCAAAAGGCTATCCCACTTTTGCTTTAAAAAAAAATTAATAATAATAACAATAATAAAAGAAAATTTGGCATATTGCCCCTTCCATTCTATTATGGGAAATCTAGAAAGAAAGAAATAGAAGAATATTTTCTAATGTGAAAATGGATATAGTTTCATTACTAAATATGCTGAAAGCCAGTATATTAGAAGTAACCAATAACTTTTTAAGGAACACCACAAAAGAAGAAGGTTCATTCTTAGATTGGGATACTGACATGAGGAAATCATGGCAAAAACTTATCATCCCTCAGATCTTTCATCCCAAACAAAACAAGTTAGCTAGAGAATTATATAAATGGAAACACCCCCAATAGGATGGTTTAAATTGAATTTTGATGGAGCTTCATGAGGTAATCCTGGAAACATAGGCCTCTGATGTATCATAAAAAATGACACTAGTGCTTAGCTGATAAAATGTGCTATACCCCTAGGTATAACCTCTAATAATTTAGCCGAATTGGAAGCCCTCAAAGAAGGATTTCAACTTTTACTCAAGGCGGGACTTCAAAAACTAGTCATCGAAGGAGACTCTCAAATTATACTCAACGCGTTAAGAAAGAGAAGTACACCAAATTGGATTCTAAATTCCAAATTGGAGGAAGCTATCAAAATTCTAGACAAAGTTTAGGAAAAGAGAATAGAGAATATTTATAGAGAAGGTAATAGAGAGGCAGATGTTCTGGCCAATAGAAGGGTGGAAGGAGAAAATTTCACCTTAGTTAACCAAGACCTAGGTCATATTCTTGAGTAAATTAGATATTAGGATATCTGGAGACTAAATTAATAATCTGGTTTAGATGAGGGTTTTACATTTTTTATGCTAGGCCCTTCCAATTTTTCTCATTCATTGTTTTTATGTATGTCTTCTTTTTCTCCTTGGACAACCTTCACTCTCATGTATTATACCACCCTTGAACCTTTATTTACTACATCATTAGTTTCCTAGTGGATATTTTCTTTGTATATATTGATATCTAGGTTAGTTTGTCTCTACCCCTACTTTCTTATCTAAGATGGGACCTAGTTATTTATGACTTCTCCCTATAGATTTTCTTATCACCACTTAAAGCCACCGTCTCTTGGCTTTCTATTTTTTTGGTGTTATGCTCTTTTCCCTCATACTCTAGATTCCTCTCCTTGTCTCCTTTTCTTTCCACCTTTCCCTTCCCCGATCATTATGCTCTTCTATCTTTATGTGGTCATCCCTCTGAAGCTTCTGGGAAACATCTAGAAGCCTCTCAGACTTTTAGATATAGCAGTTTGCTTCCCTATAGGTTCTGGTTTTTCCTCTTTGTGGCTTCTTTCCTTTTTGTTCCTTCATCTGTCTTAGCATCTCCTTTATGGAAACTTCAATCTCAGTATACCATAAATTTGAAGAACAAACTATGGCTTTTGTTGACCATATTAAACTAGAATGGTGGGAAAGAATCCTTAAGAAGTCTAACGACATCACATTGTTTGAAATCATAAATTCATAGGTGAAAGTGACATAGATTACAACAAGATTTGGAGGACGAATGGAGACATCATAGGTATTATAATCATTGTTGCATTTAAGGCTGGGATCAAATTCAGGCATATAAAATCTCTTTGCCTCTCTATCTTTGATGAGACATGCATGAAATATCTTGATAATGTGGTGGAAACCATCAATCATTTCCTGGAAATTCCTCATCTAGAGGATTATATGGCTTGGCTAGTAGGGAGCGTTAAGTTTACAAATGTACCCAAACGCCCAATTTTATACTTTAAAGATCAAAAGACCTTCAAAAAATTGTGGCCTGATATGGTTAAGCATCTTCATTTCCTTCTCAAAGAGCATAATGTCGTTGAGGACCCGAGCAACTGGGTAGATGTTTTTTTCCAATCAATGGAGGCAGACATTTCTTCTCCTATGGACTATCAAGACCCCAGTCATTTTATTGTTTAGATTCCCTTTCTTCGCAAAGTCACCAAGATTAACAAGCATTACAGGTCGATCTCAAGCGAGGTTAATCTTGATGTATATTCTAAGACTGCCAAGGATATTATCATCACTAAGCCACCTTATGTGTTAACTCTTGAGTTTTGTTCCTTTCTGTTTTTTCTTCATTCGCTTGCTTATATTTGTTTTCTTTCTAGATAGTATATTTTTTACTGCATGTATAACTAGGTGTCCTCATCTAGTTCATATCATTTAATGATTCTCTGGGGTCTGTTTAGGCCTCTTTTCCTCCTTCTTTATCTTAGTTTTTCCTTGTATTTCTTTACACTTAGTTCTTGATCCACAATTTTGTAAGGTCACTATTTTGGTGCTTGTCTAGGGTCATAGATTTCTTCCCTCTTAGGCGTCCTCCCTCTTTCAATATCATTATGGCTAATAGAATAGTATCAGATAGAGATGTTAATGTAATATAAGATATCAGATTTTAAATCAAAATACTATATATGATATGGGTTATAGTTAAAATATTTTCTTTAGATAGCTCTACTTAGCAATCTCAATCCTATGGACTCATGGAAATTTTAAATTTCTAAATCTTGGTCAACAGTTTCAATATGGTATACAAATTCATTTAAGAATTGTAATATAATAAAGAATAAAAGAATCAAACACCTAAAAATGAAAATGCATATACCCATAGCTTTAAAGTGTTCAAAATATGTAGAAGATGTAAATAAAAATATAAATCCATAATAAATAAATTAAAAGGAAAAAACTCAAAAATCAAGTAAATAATTTATTTACTAAATTAAGAGATACAAAACCAAGGTTTCATTTATAATGGTAAGATCAGACACAAAATAATACTAATATAATCTAATTAATCAATCTAAATGACACATAAAAATTATGGAAAATGAGTAATTCACTAATGGATTCAATGTTAATGCTTTGAGTAAATCCTTAATACCAATAGGTTTGAAAAAATATTGTTTATCTTGAATATTAATTGATTTGTAAATTCATGGCTAAGAATTTTAATATCAAAAAATCAATTCAATGAATAATTATAAAAAATAGAAATTTAAGTATTTATTATACAATGATACAAAACCGCTAACAATGATCTTGCCAAAAGGAAGTTGTGTGCACATTTATCTTAAGATTGGGTTTGGCTTTCTTGAAAACACATCCATAAGGATGATTTTAGATACTTAGCAATATTAAGGAGAGAGAGATGAGACAAAGTGCATCTACAGAAAAGGATAAGTATGCCTATTATGTATCAAGATAGAGAAGGTATGCCTTCTCTAAGACCCAAATATACATGGGCACTTGTAATCAATCTTAAAGATTAAAGAAACATAATATGTATACAGAAAGGGCATGTCCTTCTAAAATCTGATAATGGGGAATGCCCCATATAAATGTGTAAATATGTATAGGACTTATGTCCCAAGCTAAACTAGAGGTTTTCTTCTCCATTATTTCCTACCCCTGCCCGCTTGAATGAAGATTCCTTGTAGCTTTTTAAATCATATAATATAGGGATTCTTGCCTTTTACTGATTAAAAATTTAAAAGAAAAATTATTTAAAAAAAAAAAAGAATTAATAATAATAATAATAATAACAATAATAATAATAATAATAATAATAATAATAATAATAATAATAATAATAATAATAATAATAATTATTATTATTATTATTATTATTATTATTATTATTATTATTA
>MU223990.1:113694-125350 GCA_018584345.1 Thuja plicata | reverse complement strand
TAATAATAATAATAATAATAATAATAATAATAATAATAATAATTATTATTATTATTATTATTATTATTATTATTATTATTATTATTATTATTATTATTATTATTGTTATTATTATTATTATTATTAACGGGATTTTTGTTTTACTAAGCAACAGTTAATGTAAGTCGTCATGCTCTACATTTTGTAAGGAAAAAATGCCTATGGGTCTTCATAGGCACTAAGGAAACTAGAATAATTATTAGCTATGTAATCACCATGCTCTACATTTTGTGGAAAATTTGCTCTTGCAGGTTTTTGGTGTACCTGGGCATTTCTCCTCTACTTGTAAAATCTTCGGGTCTTGTATATTTCTTCTTTGTATTGGGCTAGGATAGAGGATTTTATTCCCTACTTCTTTCCCTCTTGAGCCCTTGCAGCAGTATATTTTAATATTAATATTTCATAATGGCTCCACCAATTTTGCCTTAAAAAGTAATAATAATAATAATAACAACAACAACAACAACAATAATAATAGTAATAATAATAATAATAATAATAATAATAATAATAATGATTACAAAAATAATAATAATAATAATAATAATAATAATAATAATAATAATCTGAGGCTTTGGTCGATTACCTATATATATTTTGATTAAGTAAAATACATTTTAAAGGGTGCCTGAAACCCAAAATAGAGCGAAAGATCATAAATAAAGCCCAAACTAAAACGATAGAGTCAATCACACGAAATAGGCCACCATAGGGCCGCTAACCAAGTTTTGAAGGGGTCCTGAAACCCTGTACAAATAGATTTTGAAGGGGATCTGAACCCCACTAAGGAAAACAACTGCTAAAAGAAATTAAACCTAGAAACCTAGCAACACATAAACAACAGCTAGGATGCAACCAGAAACAACACCACATCCGAGATTAGGGTCCAAGGGCTACAACCTAATCCAGAACTGGGGGAGAATATGGCTCCCCACACAAAGACCAAGCACCACTAGAAGGACAGCCAGAATGGATAAAACATAGTTAAGGATCCCTGGAAAAAACAACAAGGGTTTTCACTTGGTCCCCAAAACCAAAAACCTCCCACTAGAGGCAAACCCCAGAGAGGTAACAATGTGAGAGAAAGAAGAATGATAAGCCTTAAAAACCTCTGATATTCCCACATGAGAAACTTGTATTCTGCCAATCTATCCATCGCCAAGAGAAATCCTCTCCACCTCAATAGGAGCATCACCCACCTCAGTAGGGTAAATGAAGATCTCAAAAATAGACAGGACAAGGAAACTTATGCCAAACCCCCAGATCAAGTAGCCAAGATAAAGGAAAGAACCCAAACAGCAACCATCCATCTTATCCACACTGGTAGTCTTCACCTCAACAGAAGCGACCGCCCCCTCAATAGGTAAAGTAGAAAAGAGGGAAGGAATAAAGTCAGGGAAAACCTAAACCAGAGTCACCTGAACATGCTCCACCTCCATAGGAGACCACGGGGGAAAGGGAGAAGAGGAAACACTGAAAGTCCCAAAGAGATGAGCTTTAAACAGCTTGGGGATGCTCCCCACTAGCAAGCTCTACTCCACAATATGAAATAAGTTGGCAACTGAGAAACACCAATAAATAGGGCCAAGAGGTTTCAGCAGGGGAAACCCTAAGCCAAGAGGAATGGCCCAAGAGCCCACTCCTCAAAAACTCCCAACAAAGATCCTTCTATCATCCATAGGGCGAAGGATGAATCCTGGCCAGGAGGCTACCAACCCACCCAAAAATGAGCAAACAAAGCTGGGAAGAAAAAGGCTCCTCATGAAAGCCATGAAGTGCACAACCAATCACCGCACCAACTCTTCTAGCTACCCAGACAAGAAACTCCTCCATCAAGAGAAGTAGAACAACAGTCTGAGATCATAGGAAAATAGAGCCAAACCTGTCGAAACCCAAAAGTCCCACGCTATAATAAAAATATTTAATATTTTAATAACTAATTTTATTAATTATTTAAAATATCATTACTAAGGCCATTTTTGTGTTTCCGTTCCTTCCTAGATAAACATATCTTAATATAATTAACTAGATTCAACAGGGATTGTCATGTCTTTTGAAATTTACTCACCTTTAGAAATTAAAGTCACAGATCACTACTTTGAATAAAAATAAATAGAATTTCACAATGTAGAAAATGTATTGTCGGAGATAGAAAAACTCTTAATGTTGATAACTATTCAAATTTTGAAAGCCTGGGGCTCCCATATGATAGCCAGCTTTGAAGTCAGTTCTTCACTCTCATGATAACATGCATTACTCTCCACTCCATATTAGTATCTAAACATCTCCTTGAATACCCAATGTAACAATCTATCGATAAGATACTAAAAAATATCACCTTTGAGACATTTGTATTAATTATTAAGCCAATAGGCTTCCCCTCTGAAACGAGCTTTCTACCATACACCTCATT
This sequence comes from Thuja plicata, assembly GCA_018584345.1. Lineage (NCBI taxonomy): Eukaryota > Viridiplantae > Streptophyta > Pinopsida > Cupressales > Cupressaceae > Thuja > Thuja plicata. The sequence continues at coordinate 122,898 of MU223990.1, read as the reverse complement.
TATTGTCTCACACTACAAACCTATCCCACACACAGACTGCTAGTTTTTTTTTGTCTCACACCCAGACCACCAGTTTTCCAATAATGGTAGGTGAAATTTTGGTTGAAAAAACTACGATATATTGCTAAAATCAATATATATCACTAAAATCATGGTATATCACATGTGCAAAGCTCAAGTGATATTATTGCAGTTAAAATCACCACCGAGAACAAACACACATTATCGTTAACAAACAAGGGGGTCCTTGGATCTGGTTTTTTATGTAGGTGGGTAATACCAATTTGGAGGGTCACAAATGTTTCTTAGCTAGCTTTGAAACTTTGTTCAACATTACCTACAATAAATTATGCTATATTATTGTGATACTCAAAACTGTATTAGAGAGAGAACTAAACATCAAATTCCAATAGATATCTTAATGGGTATTGATAAATTAGTTTGACTTGTGTTTTTATTAAAATCGTTTCACTTTATTTCAAATATATTTAGATTAATAAAGTTTGAAATTCAAGTATATACTTGTTTTTAAAAATGTAAAGTCTATTTAAAAAATTATAAATAAATTATTCAAATATAATTAATATTGTTTATTATTTTTATATTTTTAAAAGACATGTATACTTTTGAATATAACATAAATAGTATTCTACTATATGTAATATAAAATAGTGGGTGTGAGGTTTTCATAGTTTATAAAAGTATATGAGAATATTGTAAGATTCAGTAGTGTATAGTGTTGTCTACATTTCAAATCCTTCTTAGTGATTACTATATGCACATGAATAAGTGTACATGACATTTAAAAATTATCATCTATAATTTTTTATATATACATATTTAGCTTTTATTATTTAGTGAAAATGATGAGTGTTTGAGAGAGAGTAAATTTATTGTTTGCAATCAACTCATTGATCATTCCTTGGGAGTTATAGCTTTTGGCGATTCTACTATTGTTCCTTAAATTAGAATTCCAAAGAGTCAGGGTTTTTTAATGTATTTTATTTATTCTTGTGCATAATTCAGTCCATGCATACTATTTATGTTCTTCATGTTTAAAGAGTGGCAGAAATTTATGCGTTCTTGGTTTATCCATTCTAGTTTTCATTGATATTGAAGCTTGAGCTTTAATACGTATTGAGAAGTTGTAGTTTCATGGAGTTTGACTTCAATATGTATTAAACTCAATCTATTTAGATGTTGGAATTTTTTTTGGTATATGATTCTATGCTAATTTGCTAACCTCTAATTGTTATGTATTTAACTCAAAAATTTGATTAATATATGATGAATCTCAAATTAGTACATGTTCTACAAATTTGGTGTATATGTGTGTGTTTTTAGGAATATTTTAAGAAATTTTATATTTTCAAATGTTTGATAAAAATATCAATTTATTGTTGATGTTTTCACCTAGTTTTTGGTGATTCAGATTTTTTGGAAAAAATTGGGTCGACCGTGTTACTGTTGAGACTGACATTTTAAACTATGGGTGAAATATTATCTCTTCTTGCAAATTGAGTCTGCAACCAGTCCTTGCCTCTTTTTGTAACGAATAAATTTCATATTTAATTTCTTCCCTTAGTGATATTTTTATACGCTTGTTAAAAGGTATTTTGTTGTATTGTTTTAGGTTTTTAAATCATGGTTTCATTTGAAGAGGTCAAGTTGGCTAAAAAATTAAACAAATCTATACAACCTATCAGATATGCTTTTGAATCTCCATAATTTTTCTCTTAATTTAGTAGGCATACCTACCAAATATATTTATCTGTTATATTGTAGATCTCTACCCACTCTATCAACAAATAGAATGAATAAGATGAAGAAAAATAAACTCACAATAGACTGCTTGAAGGATATACCATCCATAGACTACTCTAAGGATATGTTAGCAATAGAATTATCAAAGGATATACCAATCTAAATAATTTGAAGAATCCATGATATCGATAGGCATAGGAAAATAATAATTCTAAATACACCAAGTTTTGATCTTTTAATCTGGAATATTAACTTCAAGATTGAAACCCCTAACCTTCTCATATTTTTTTTTCTAAATCGAACCATGTATCCCACCTAGAATCTAGAAGAATACACCTTAAATTGTTAATTATGTTTTCTACAACCTAAGTGAAGAAAATAAATTATAGATGGGCTACTCAGATTCAACACTCTATGCCACCATTTTAGAATAAGAAGCACTTTCATATCTCCATTCTACCCTGTATCACTCCATTCTAAGGAGGCCTTAAATATGATAGACTCCACCTATGGGGAAACTCCACAAATGGTCTATAACATCAGAAACACAAAAAACAACTCCATCGGGTAGTTTCAATTCTTTATTGAATCCCTCGTACCTAGTTGATATGTATGCAAAAATAGGTATCATAAAATAGGCATCTGAATTATTTAAAATAATTCCTAAAATAGGTGTTGTCTCCTGGAATGAAATAATTTTAAGATTCTCAAAAGATAGATAGATGGAAAGGCTATAGAGACCTTCAAGAAAATGCAACTGGCTACAGAAAGATAGGTTCTTTTCCAATGTCTTCCCTGCATGTGCCAAAATGGTCACTCAATCATTTTACAAAACACCTCAAAGAGATCAAGACGTCCTGTCAAGGGATGCAAGGATTGCAAGAGTTTGCAAAAAATTAATTTCTTGAGAAGGCCTTATAAACTTGTAAGTGGAATTAGCAGACACTCTTATTGTTTAAAGGTTTAAAACAACATACAAATGTTGACATGGCTTTAGAAACCCTAACAAAAATGCAACAAATAGGTATCTCACAATTGCATGATATGGATAAAATAGATTTGTAAAAGGCTTTTGGTACTTTTAAACAATTGCAATGGTGGTTGTAAACCGTGACTCTACAACAATTACAAACATCCTTCCTGCCTATGTAAAAATGAGAGCTTTGGAAAAACCTATGGACAACCTTCAACGCATAATGATAAGAGGTTTTTTTTCATATATTATAGTTTAAATGTTATAGTACACATGTCATCAAGGAAGAAATATTCCTAGAATGTAATGAACTAGGACTTCTCTCCTAATATTTTTACTCTAATCTATAGATGCATAACCATATAATCAATAGAACCAATTGCCATGTGTTAATGTATTTCCTCGGCTCCTTGCATCCCTACATACATAGGTGGAATTTATATAATGTATAATATATGTTGCAAATAGTGATTTAAAATATGCAACACTTAATTTTATCAATTTTTCCTCTTTTCTTGGGAGAAACATGCACATCATATTCTTTTGTTCACCATTAATTTTGGCGAGTGGTCCCTTAACTAGAAGCATGTATAATATATTTTCCTTATCATAGGTAATTGCAATCTATTGTCTTTCCTTTATTAATTTTTTACCCAAAGGTTTTCAATCTCTATAATGCCAACAATTGGATGTATTCAATGAGTTTCTCTAAGTTGATATCATCAAAAGGTTTGCATATGGTACTTATTTTATTTGGTTAAATATAATTTTCCACAAAAATGCATGGTGAAAGAGCTGATTTCATTTGGATTTCCAATATGGTCATAAAATTAGTAGTAGAAATTTTGCACTCTTTCAATCTGGAAATGAAAAGCCTTTCATTGGGATTATTCAATGTTTGACATAAGACAAGGAACGTCTGGTCAAGCTTACAATAATTGGTACTTAAAAAATAAAAGAGTACAAATGTAAAATTATATTGGAAGGGTGGTAGAAAGCATTTGTTCACATGGATGGTATGTTGAAGAAAGTTCATTTGTAAATCATATGCATGATGCAAACACAAGTTCATTTATAAATCATATGCATTATGAAAACACAAATTTGCTTTTGAAAAAGTTTTATTTTTGGATAGATTAGTTTAATAGCTAGTTAGATGATATGCTTATGCAGAATGTGGGTAGAGTTTTTTATTATTTCTAACAAAGCTTCATTTCAAAATCTATTTAACGCACATTATACAATTATTTCATTTCATTCCTTTATATTAAATCTCTTTGAGGCATTTTGTCAAACAATTCAGATGCTTTGTCTATGATTACACATTTTGCATACTTGCAGGTGCTTTGCTACTATTGAATGAATTGGTGAATCAGGATATTATTTATGAAATATGTAGCTTTTTAGTATTTTTTTAGGAACACATTAATATCATTGAATTAGAGTTGGAAATTTTGAAGCACTACTTTACAAAATTATTGAATCAGAGGTGTAAATTGTGAAGTAGTGTTGTGAGTTGTGAGGTTTACATTGGATGGAATTATTTCTGGGAAACAAAAACTAAGATTGAATAACTATACTATACATTCAAGTCAACAATAAAAAAAATCACTCAAGATACATATTATATTGACATATACCATAGTGGAAGTTCCTATTTCTAGCCTTAATTGTGTAGTTATTTTAATGTCTATATTTGTATAACACTATATAATCCATCATCAAAAAGGGAATAACAATGTGTGTGGGTTGTAGAGCATGTTGCTTCAAAATAAAGCAGAAAGGTTATTACCATGCTCTACAATCCACACACACACACTCCTCTTCCCGATGATGGATCGTGCAATCTAATCCTAGATATTAATTTTAAAAACACCATACACTTAAAGGAAGAACCATGTACCAACAAACATTCACTTGGAAATTCGCAAGTGAAATACTTGATTAAAATTTATATGCATCTCAGTTACTAGCAATATTGAGAGAAAAAAATTGGTATGGGGAAAAACTGTAAGAAATGAAATTTTAAGTGACAACATGACTGTTCCATGTAGGCAAGGAGGATTATCCTTGTGATAACAAGAAGGTATCTTGTAACGTTTCAAATTTTTGTAACACTATCATTTCAATAGTAAATACAATGCTTGCATATAAAGGATCTTATCTTATCAATTTTAATAATGTCACAAGTTGAAATGTCAAAAGTTTTGATCAAATGAGAAAGATAAATGGAATGTTTGTCTATCTCATCGGTCCAGTATTTTTGCCTATCTTCCAATGCAACTATACTATTTGTCGCACTTCCTTTTCATATGTAAACCTTCTATTATAATTTCACATCAAACAACTATCAACTTATTCCTTGTAGCTTCTTTTGGTGCAAGTGCTAGTAATAATTAATTTTGAAATATTATTTTATCAATGTTCGTATAATATTAAAAATGTTCTGAGCCAGAACTATTATCCATGATTCATTGTTAGAATGTAGAGAGTCAGGAGATCTCAAACATTCAGGATGCATTTGGTTGCTAGAATTGGGTTGGAAATGGGAAAATCTAAATACCATAATTCTCAAATTCGTAGTATGTTTTTGAAAAATGAATATGGAATTGGATTTTCCAAATTCTAGTTTTGGCCCAAAATGAGTATATGAATCTTCCACCTCAAAAGGTGGAATTGGAAAATCAATTCCAATTCGACTTTTTGAAACATCAAATTTTATAAACTTTTTGGATCTGTTTGCTCATGTTAATCAAATTTATAACTTTTTGGGTTTGTTTGATCATGTTTGCCCTTGTGCGGAGGTCCACATATTGTATTTGCCCTTATTCACATTTTTGTTTACAATGGCTGGTTTTAGACTTTTATGGAGTTTTTAACTTGTTTAAGATTTTGTATAGAACAATTTTAAAAATTAAAAAAAAATCTATAACTTAACCATATTCAATTTTTTTTAAAAATGTATAAAATTTAATTTAAAAAAAAAAAAAAACTTATTTTGATTCCAATTCCATAAACTAAATGAAGAAAATGCATCTTCTCACTCATTGTCCAAGTGAACCCAATGGTTCAAGTCATATTCCGAAAACCTTTTTCAGAATTTAAAACATCCTGAATTGTCTAAGTCCAGCAACCAAAGGAACCTTTATGTTTTTTCACATTTTGACAATAGATCATATTGTACCAATATACTAATAATAAATAATGAAGAATTATGATCAATAGAAAAAATATTTACACAATAAAATCTAAAAGCTTCCAAAGAAAGGTTTCAATGCTGAGCCAGACTTGTCGTTTCATGCAAGGTTTCTCAAGCCTGTTCCATGCTACCTTACTTCATTCAATCCAGACTGTATTATAGGACCCGTTTCACATCTTGCGTTTCTTGTAGTTGTAGTGGTCATATCTACATATTAAAGATAGACTAATTAAAAAAGGACAAGAGCTCTGTCGTATGATATACGGGTTTTAAAGTTGGGTCATTTCCTCTTTGCTTCCTTCCTAACTAAATAACAGGAAGAGCACTCTTTGTAAACCCCTCGTTGTATAACGAATGTATTCATCTCTCTTCATTCAATCTTTGTTGTATGCGATACAAACTATAGAGAGTTGTTCCCGCCATGCTGGCTGAGTACACCCTGACAACTGCAATGTCTCACTGGTGAACAATTTTAACATTATTCTTTCCATCAAACCTACCAACGCACAGTGCACTGCCCCTGCATGCAAAGTCGATGTAAATGATGTGTATGGCAGATGCAACATCGCCTGCAATTTCTTTCAAAGAGATCAGTACTGCTGCAGTGGTGCCTATGTTGACAACTTCCCCTCAACAAGAAACTCGGTGATATTCAAGAACCAGTGCCCTCAGGCTTACAGTTATGCCAAGGACGATACTGCCACATTCGCTTGCACCTCTGGTACATGCTACAACATTGTATTCTGTCCCTGGGTATATATAGGATTATGTTTGCTTATGGAATAATATATTATTAAGTATTGTCATCTTCCTGTTCACACCAGTGGTGTAACCGCATAGGTCGGTTCTACTTGCTACTCACACTTGTCATGAATAAAACATCGCTGACATCTCATCAGTAAAGAGAGAAGGGTAATTCACATGCAACTCAAAATTATGAGAAAATATTAGTATAAATTTAAATATTTAATTTCTTTATACATAAAAGTTAAATGACATCTCTAGGTATTTTTTTCAAAGTTGTTATTCCATACATTGATATTAAATTCTCTTTCAATATTGGTGGAATTCTAATTATATATTATCTTATAATATTTGTCACATAAAATTCAATACTGATGATAACCATGTCTATGTTTTTTTATTAAAGGGGAAGCATTTTGAAGGGATCATAAACCCTTAACACAACAAAAGGACCAACAAAAAGCTCTAGATGCTAACCATCAACAAAACAAAAGTAGACCAAAAGAATAAAAATAGGGGAATCAAGCCCCAAAGAAATGAAAGACTTTTTACCATACTATCATTCTTTGGCATGATCTCATCATTAATACTACAAATCTTATTAATTGTGTTATCAATAGGGGTGATCCCCTTGTCTTTTCTTCTCAGTTTGGTTGTAGGTCTTGTCATAGAAGTCATCTCTTTCTCCTTTCTCACTACACCTTTGTCCTTAGCAAGGGCTTTATCCTTCTTCACCACACCTTTTCCATGACTTAAACTTTCTAGCCTACTTCACACTGATAGATAGAGAAGCATAACTACCTCTAGAAATGACCTCTACAACTTTCGCCTATTAATTTAACTTTTTAAGGCCCTCAGTGGTGTTGTGTATGGCAGTTTTACTAACAGTGATAATTACTGTTAGTTTGTCCTGAATCACATTCATAGTATTCTCCAGCTTTTGAATTTGTTGTTCATGATCTTCCTTAAGATCTTTAATGCCCTTAGCTAAATCTTGAGTATTAGCCATTACATTATCAAGAGTTTGGTAGGAGGGGGACAACGTAGCTCTTTCTTTGAAAGCATTAATTTCAGCAATTATCCACATAAACAAAGCATTCTTACTTTCCATCATGTCTTTGACATTTTTTTTATTATGGTTCTATTAACTCCTCATGAAAAGAGATCTCCACATGAATTCCCATATCTACATCTTCAATATTCTGACAAACAGGAAAATGGGGGCCGAATCATAATGAGGGTTCAATTTGAATTTTCTCAAATAGGAAGAATTTCTCCCAACCTCAGCTGAAAGGGACCCACGGGGATTTTTTCTTTGACTTTACTAGAAGTAGACAAATAAGCTTTCCCTTTCCCCTTAAAAACAATACTGGGGTCAAGAGAATCAGGAACAAATCCATCTGAAGGGGTGTAGTCAAAGTAGCTATCATCGGAAAGAATAATTTTCTTATGGGCAGAGGAGATAGTTGATGGGTGTTTCCTATTATACAAATGAAAAACCTCGTCATCAATACAAAAATCTTCCTCCTAGTTAGAGGAAGTATTCCTATAATGAACCCTAACATTCTTTTTGAAATCAATGCCCATTTTAGGAGGATGGTTTTCCTCTATATGCAAAGCACTAGCATGCTCCATTATGAGTAAAATCAAACCCTCATGAAGGATAGGGGAAGAAATGTTTTTGGCATGAGACTTAAGACTATGGTTTAGAGATGAAAACAAATAAAATGAAAAGGAAATGCACTTGTAGTTGAAGTGGTTAAGGATTACAAAGTGGTAACTAAAAAAACAGCAAAACTTTCTGTCAAGGGTAAGATACCTCGTGATTACCTTTGCAACATCCACCCACAGAGCTTTGAGGGAAGTTCTATTATATCCCCACTTGGTATTCTTCTTACTTTATCCCTTTCTCCATGCTAGAAGAATATTTTTATCACTTCATTAGCACATTTCTTGTCCTTGTAAAACTTCCTTCCTTCCACCAATATATTTGAAACCTTGGCTATTAAATCCTCATTAATCTCGATTGCTAATAATAGTTTCTATGTTGAGTAAACTTCTTAGAATTTTCTTCCAAAAAAGAAAATATAATTTTATAAAAACTATTCATTTCTCAACCCTTCACTTGTATAGAAGATGAAGTAATCACTTTATCTTATACGTGCTAATCTACTATTAAGGGTCAAATAGTTATTCTAAAATATGGTTTACATACACGTTAATATTTTTGGAACCAATCTCTACCTTGTATTATATGTTTACATAAGACTTCGACAATTGTAGATGATTCAAAATGGTGGATTACTAGTCCAACACATCTATGGAGCGAATATCATTTAAATAAATTTTTGAGTAAAAAAATTGTACTAACATTTATGCATTTTATGGGTAGCAATTAAACATTTATTAACATATGTAAATTATAATTGCAGAATAAAAATATTATGCATGTGCATATTGTTGTTACAAAATAGATAGCTAGTGTGTGAATATTATGGATGCAAAGCGAAAATTTATATATATA
>MU223990.1:92622-108407 GCA_018584345.1 Thuja plicata | reverse complement strand
TAACAACAGACTCTTAATGTTGATGACAACAGGGCTCTCATACGATAGGCGGCTATGAAGTTGGGTCTTGGCTTCCTTGCTTCCTCTGTAACACGTGGAACTCTGTTCTGCTTATGCTAAAACTCCCTAAATGCTCAATGTATCCATGTAACAGAAAGATGCTAGAAAATATCAACTTTGACAGGTCTATAATAATGAAAGCCGTAAATGTTATGTGAAATATATTTTTTAAAAGCTTAATATTCTGTTATCAGAATGCGGGAAGCTCACATCCTTGATTTATTGTCATAATGTAGAGAGTCAGATTCGGACTGTTTTGGTATAGAATACGATCGTAAACATCCCCTTTAAACATATTTACACAGTTGTCGTAAGATGCACGCCTTCTCAAGCCGGGTTCATACTTGCTTTGTAACTGGTGGAGCGGTGTTCTATAAATAAATGATAAATCCCTGCTCATATCCATCTTCATTCAATCCGGGCGCTATAATGACAACAGTTTCAGATCTTGCTCTTCTTCTTGTGGCTGGATTGGCCATCTGTTTATACATTCAAGGTAAGTCATATTGCTAACATAATGTGTGTTGTATATTGATGAATAAGATCTCCAAGGCTAACAATAATAATATCTGTGTTTTATTGCAGAGGCGGGAGCAGTCAAGTTTGATATACGGAACCAGTGCGGGTACACAGTCTGGGCAGCGGGGTTACCCGGAGGAGGGCAGCAGCTGGACCAAGGTCAGACGTGGACGGTAAATGTGGCGGCGGGGACAAAGGGGGCAAGATTCTGGGGCCGAACCGGCTGCTCTTTCGATGCGAGCGGCCGAGGAACCTGTCGAACCGGTGACTGCGGTGGCCAACTGATCTGCACAGTCTCCGGAGCTGTTCCTGCCACCCTGGCGGAATACACGCAGAGCGACCAAGACTACTATGACGTCTCCCTTGTGGATGGTTTCAACGTTCCTCTTTCCATCAACCCCACCAATACGGCGTGCACCGCCCCTGCATGCAAAGCGGACGTGAATGCTGTGTGCCCTGCTGAGTTGAAGGTAGATGGCGGATGCAAGAGTGCCTGCGCTGCCCTTCAAACTGACCAGTACTGCTGCACTGGCACCTATGCCAATAACTGCCCTGCCACAAACTACTCGATGATATTCAAGAACAAGTGCCCTCAGGCCTACAGTTATCCCAAGGACGATACCGCCACATTCGCTTGCGCCTCTGGTACAGATTACAGTATTGTATTCTGTCCCTGAACATTTTTATGATTATTTTTGTGTGTGGAATAATATATTATTAGTAATGTCATCTTTAGCATTATGTTGGTACGTTATTAAGTATTGTCATCTTTCTATTGACAATGGCTGTTAGCTGCATAGGTTTGTTACCACTTGCAACTCGCACCACTTATTATCAATAGAACATTGCTGTCATCTCATCAATAACGTGAGAAGGATAATTTATGTGCAATATATTGGAATGAGAAAATATGTGAGGTTCAAGGAGTAAAGTTTTCATTTTTAGCTTGGAAATATTATAAATATATTAATTTAAATAAACGTTGAAATGTTTTATACCATCAATTTAGGGTAGATCATATCTGTCTAATGTTCATTTTGACGAGTGTCATATATTGACTTTTATTCTATCGTTCTTGGACCACTTGGTACTGTGTTCTTGATGTATGTTGAGTTGGGGACAACTCTACCTGACAAAACTTGTGTTTGTGTCTTTTGAGTGTGTTGCACTAAGATGTTTGTTATTCTGTTTTTATATTGATGCTGTACTTCTTATTGATTATTTAGCCTTTTTGTATGTTTTATTTTTTTATGTAAGGATTTGTTAATCTGCATTCTTCTAAATGTTTGGGGATATTAATGTTGTGGCAATATATATATATATATATATATATACAATAAAATATTACTCTCCTTGACAATATGAAATGAAATAATTTGGAGGATTCAAAAGCTATTTAGAATAGAACCAAGAACTAGAAAGAAAATATAAATTCTATAACATGCTAAAAGATTATATCTTATAAAATTTTAGGGTCGATAAAATAATATTGGTAATGGAAACCAATCATCCACTTGTTTGTAATTTCTCAAACAAAATAAACCAAATGTTAAAAATTATAAAAATTGGCGTGCCTTCGCAGATACCAAGTTAACCACTTCTTTTTCTAGCTATAATTCGTATTCTCCTACACACATCAACATCCCAACTTGCAACCCCTAATGATTTATTTAGCACAGGTTTCTTTCATGCCCTATATAGATGTCTACAAGTTTTAAAGTAGTTTTCCATGATCTATGAAATGAAGGAACACATGTGAGATATGAAGTAAATTGCGGTGGACTTTTTCTTCTTTTCAAAAAATAGACAAATTGTGTGATTTGATTCCTTCATTAGGGAGGAAATACAAGTGGGAAGTTGTGTATGTTCTTTTATTATTATAGACCACAATCACACATGGATCTTTATAGATCATACCTTGTTTATTTCAAGGATTTTGATCCTAGAAAACAAATATCTAAAATATATTTAATAAATTTATTTCTAAATTTATTTTTGTGTCAATTCATCTCAAAATTTACTCCTTGACAACATCGTGTCTATTGTCCAAGACAATCCTTAATACTACATGCATGCTAAAGTAGGTGGTATTTTTTTTTTTGTTTTTTGTTTTGTATATGTGTCTCCTATTCTTCAATTAAATAAGATTTTATCACATGTTTAGAATGATTATCATCATCTACAATGATATGAAGGAAAATATATTGTTGTTCCTATCATGAGTAGAATGCATATGTAATGTATCATTGTGTCCATAAAAAATTTAACATATGTTTTTTTAGTTTACACATAAACCATGCCTCTCACAAAATCCTTTCAATCTCATATGGTTCCTACACAAACCATAATGACCATTATTACTTGAAAACCATATAAGAAAACTGGTATTTTTATCCTAACAAATGCAACTTACTATCATATATTATACTCCTTGTTTTTACAAACGAGCAAACAATTACTAGAAATTTTCCAAGGAAAATATATAAAAATTTCATTTTTCATATAATTTTCTATAGATTGGCCTAAATTGAGCTCCAATCCATCATTGCCAGAATGATGCAAATGTATTTAATAATATTTTATCTTTGAAAGGAAAAGAGAATATTTCCTTATATGCACATGAAAAATATTAGAAAATCTTCTAGAAATAATAAATAAAAATCATGATTTTGATGCACTTTGTTTCTCCTTAGTTTTCCAAAAAGGTTATTAGTCTAGACTCTTCTTTTAATATCATCAAAAAATGAGATAAGGTGCAAGTGCAATATTTGCATTCCCTTTGAATTAAAAAATATAGTACTAAAATATATAAAAAGTGAGATTAGATTATGATGCAACCAATGGTTAATACTCATGAATTAAATGGGGCATATAACTCATAATAGTCAAAGAAATCATAAATAGTTTGATATCTTTTAAATTTTAGAATAATAGAAGTTGTACTACAATTGGAACTAATCCCTATAGTTGCAATTCACAAAACAAGTAAATATATGAAAATATATTTTATTTAAAGGAAGTTTCAAAATATATTTAAACATATTTCAAATAAATTTATTTGACCGTAAAAACATTTCTTAGTAGGAGCATGTTGATTATATCATAGTTCATGGTTGTATTTTCATATATAAAGCCCAGCATAATATGACTATGGCATACATTAAAATAATGAAAGTTGTATATAATATTAGGCCTAATATGAGAGGTAGAATAGGTAGGTGTATATTTCATATGGATAATATTATCAGGACATGTAAAGGAATAGGAACATAAGTCACAATAAATGTGGTCCCATGTTCCATGTTTTGATTCTGTTTCTTTTTGTTTGGGATAACTATTTGATTTATTACTCTGTTTCAGGTTTTGGGAACCCTGTAAAACCTAGTTTACTTAATAAAAAACATAAGTCACAATAATTTCATATCTAAGTTTGAAATTTTCCTCCTTATTGGCTAAGTTATCACCAATAAGTGAATTACTAGAGAATTCTTCATTGTCTAATACAATATAAGTATACTAAACTAAACTAAACAATAGAAAGGAGCTCAAATATAATGAATCAATATATAGAAGAAATCATTACCCATAAATAAATTATAAACATAATGTAGTTAATGAATAAAGAAAATTTAGATGACTATGATTTGCTAAAGAAAGAAAAGGTTCATAAATCAGAAAATAATGTACTAATCAATAATATAATACCATTCTCATGATAGAATGTTATGACTAAATAAATATTAATGGGATAAAATATCAATAAATACATATAAATATATATAATTATATATTCAAATTATAAATAAAATATTAAGAAAGAATAGACAATGAAAATAGAGATACAAATAGGACACTAGAAGTTGCAGACTTTAGGACCTAACCAAGAGTTTCCAACTACGAGAAGATGTCAAAAAATACTTGATTAATTGATCAATGGATCATCTTATTGATCTAAAATAAAAAATTATAGAATGCTTATATAAGCAATTTTAGAATGAAGAAAGGAAACAAAAGAGGACATGTGTCTCAATCATATGCAAGGGTAGGTAGGGTAGGTAAAGACAACTACTCAAGTGTAGATAATAATATATAAATAAAATATAAATGACACCTAATATGTCTTGCTATCGTAAATTTGTACATGTAGGATAATGGTCAAAAAACAATAAAAGATTGCACAAAGGTACACCTCTTAAATATTATTGTTCAACTAATATAGATGAGATACATTGCTATTACATTCATATTATCAGTTACATTGTACTCTAAGTATTGACCATTTTAAAAATTGTAAATTCATACTTGATCATTACGTTGTGCATTTAAATGGAATGTAATAAAGGAATGTTCTTTTAATATTACATCTTTTGGAACTTAGAGGAACATATGTAGAAAAGAAAGCATGATAGAAGCATGAAGTAGGTGTCCATGCATTGCCTTTAAGAGGTATTTTGCATTCTGGGGCTGGATTGTCTGGATTGTCTGAGTCTTCATGTCTTTGCATTGTCCCATGTCCTACATCTTAGTTCTTTAGGTCCGGTGACCTGCATCATGGAAAGTAAAAGTGTTAGATCCAAATTGGATCTAAGCAATGCATGAAAACCTAAAAAACATCATACAACAATCAAACTTTCAAAACTGCACATCTACCAATAACACTAATGCAATAGAAAAACATGCATCTACATTAACATAATAGTAGTATCAAAGGGACATAACTCCATGAAACCTTTCACTATCTATGGTTATCATTCTGCAAAAGAGTTGTTGTTTTGTAAACCAGATACCTGAATTAAAGGGACTTAGTTTCTGTAGCTTAAAAACTTTTTTCAGAAAAGAAAGGTAGTGCTAGGTTAGTGAACGCAATCAATCAACCAACATTCATTGATGAATGTTCATGAAACATGGAATTCACACACAAAAGATGATCAGTTTGTATTGTTTACTAACCTAACATATGAGCTTTCTGGTGATGTTTTCAAACCAAATAAGCAGAAGTGCATTCAAATGAAACAAGAGATGAACTATGAATTCACTAATAGTAGACTACAAGGAAAAGTGTAGTGAGTGTCATGAACCCATTCTCAAACCTTACAAGATGCATTATCAAAAGAGAAATAATGCCATGAGCTCATGAAAATAGAGTGAAAGGTCAAATGCAGAAGTTAAGAGATGTAGTTCATAACAGTGATGTTCAATGGAAGAGAGGATGCATGTAATTTTGAAGCTTCTTTCTATCAAATGACAGTAATATGCATATGAACAAGAGTGATCAAATTACAATATTGTTTTAAAAGGTGACTACTGGTATGCATGAATAGAACAATGATATTCTAATAATAAGTATCATTTATTTGTCAGAATTATGCACATTAAAAAATGGATAGAAATTATTTTCTAAAAGAATAATATCAATAATGCATATACAAGGCACTGAGAAATAACAGTGTGATCAAATAAATATGCATATACAGTAAGAAATAAAAGTGCATATTCAAAAGAAAAATAGATAATAGTAATGTTGTTATAAAGAGATGTTAAGTGAATAACAGTGATATCAAATGTAATTAATGTTGTTACAAGTTATCAAATGATAAAAACATACATATGTAGAAAGAAGATGGATAATAGTGTTATTAAAAGTAATGTGCATGTTCAAGGAGACAGTGTTGTTTAAATGAAAAAGATGCATTTTAAGGTATCAGGTTTGACATAGTAATGTTCAAGGGTATCACGATCCCGTGCTTGAACCCCATGGATAACATTCTTACTAGAGTCAAAACTTCCTTCAAAAATAGTGTTATACATTTGTCATTTTTGCAAGGTGGAGACTAGACAAAAGAATCTTCAGACATGTCAAGCACACTTAAAGTCATAGTCCCAACAGAGACAGTGAAAGACAACAAAAGAAAATATGGTGGTTACTATTGGTCTCGACAGTGGAGGAGTGGTTATGTGCACAACATGATCACTAGAGTCAACAGTCAAAGACAACAAAAAAAACCCCAAGTTGACAGTGACAAAGATAGATAATGATGAGGGAGTGACAACAATGATGCTATCAGATGCAGTGACAACAACAAACATCAACATTAATAGCTTGAGCTTTCCAAGCTACAACAGAAAGATAAACTAGAAGTGGTGGATTCAAGAAAAAGGAACGATTTGAGCAAATATGAAAATAGAGCATGAAAATCCCAAAATCATTGTCATGAAATAATGAGAAGCATGAATGTTCAACAATAAAATTTCATCCAAGCTATGAAACATAAAGTTCAAACAGTGGCATCAACATTAACAGCTACAAGAATGGAAAGAAGAGATAGAGGTAACTTATCTGTAGATAAACTTATGTTCAATTCCAGAGGGATGATATGGATGATAAGATCAATACCCCCTTTGGGGTTCTCCAAATGGCTAAAGCTACTTCCATGTACACCTTTCAGTTAATGAAATGGGTGTTCCAGGAGATCAACAATTGAAACCTTAAGTACCATGCTATTGTTGCTAAGGTGGATTCTCTGCAGAGCCAGCTGGAGTCTGGCCCCAAAACAATGGTGGATAAGGAGTCTAGCCCTAATTCTATGGTGGACAAGGTTACTAATGATGAGGACAAAAATATGTAGTAGTTACAAGCCAGAATGGAAACCATGGAGAATACTATGGAAAAAAACATGCAAGACTACAACAAATTCATGGGTTCGGCCATGGATTGTTTCCTGACCATTAAGGTTGAGCTGGATACTGGATCCCCCAGTAAAAAAATAGAGGATATAATAGAGAACCTTGAAGATGAAGGCCCTGGAAAATGCACCAGATCAGCAAGAAAGAAGAAAATTAATGAAAGGATCCAGGAACTCTCAGAGTTCAATGCAGTGATAAAGAAGATATTTGAAGTGAAGTAGGTTGTAGACGAGGCTTGTATGGAGCTTGTCTAGGGCTATGGTTTCTAGTTTTGGTGGTTTGTCTCTTTTTTCTGGTCTCTAGCTTTTGGTTTTTTGTTGTTAGTTTTCATTTTAGCGTACTAGTTTCCAGTCCTGTCTCTTTTTGGAGTGCTTCAATGTTTAATCTTCTACTCTAGCTTGTAAGGGGTTTTGGGTCCCCATTTAAAACCAAATTTTCCTACTATCAAAAACTTATCTGTAGATAAAAAAAGCCAAGATGGAAGGAATAGCACTAGTTTTATAATGTTTTGGAGCCCGAGATTCATAATCAGACAAGCATGAGAAGCACCATCCATAATGGCCAAGACCCAGATCATTAAAATCCTGCAGTGTTAATGTAGATCGAGCTCTTTATTCATAGTAAGAAACTCCAGTTCAAGAGCCATAAATTAAAGCATGCACTCCAGTGCTAAGTGCATCTCAACCCCAGATTAAGTGGAAATGACTCCAGATGTTAAGAGCCTAAGCTCTTTGTTACATAACAACTTCTAGTTGTAGAACCTGAGCTTTATGCTCGAAATACATGCCGAGAGAAGATAGAGTGGAGCTTCAAAACTACAACACAACTCCCACATCACAGTAAAAAGTCCCAAAATTAATAGCTCAAGGACAAAGAAGCAGTAAAAACCAGATTCAATGCCATAGTTATAGCATGAGCGACGCCATGGGTTAGGGTTTCAAACCCTCATATTTTCTCCAAATGCAAATACAATGAGATGACCAAGAAAAGCCAAGTTTTGATAAACTTTGGAGTCTAATGACAGTGGAGGAGAAAATACTATTCAACACTACAGTGCACGACAACCAATTTCCAAGTGCCATGACAAAAACTCAATAGCCAAGCCTATGCCATGGTGTGGATATTTCGAAGACTTGTTGATTGCATAGTATTGGTCATGTTGACCTAGGGTTATGATGTTGACATTAGACTTAAGGCATGGGTTTGGGGTTCATGTATGGGTTTAGGGTCTCGATTATATGTTTAATGGGGTTACGGATTGTTGATTATAGTTTTTTTTTATATATGTTGGTTTTATGTTCAAAGAAAGATGTATATTTTTAAACCAAAATTAGGGGCATGAATTATGCCTAATAGTTAGGGTTTTCTAGCTGATTTGGAGGTCATTTTGGAGGGATTTTGATTTTCTAAATTGGCCTTAAGAGGGTATATATCTAAACTTTCTAGTCAATTTTAGGGGCTCAGAATTTAGGGATAAGGTGGTTTTGTGAACATATCAGTTCTTTTGTGCCTTCTACATACATTTTGTAACTAGATGTTTAGTTTTTGAGTCAAGATTGTGTTCCAGTGAATGTACTTTATTTCCTTGGCATGTTTTTGTATCTTGGCATGTAACCATTGAAGATTTTAAAGAAAATAAAGCAAGTGCTCCCATTATTGACATATTTTCTGAGTTTTGATATCAATCCTCTTGTCTATTTCTGCATTTAAGTGTCATATGTTTTATAGCAATAGATTAGTGAATTAATCCAATTCTTTCTCTAAGTTGTCAAAATATAACCTTTTGCAGAATCTGTATGTCCGTTGGGAGATCATCATTTTTTGTGGTACAAACCCTCATAGTGATCTTTAGGTCAACCTATACGTTGAAAAGTGAAATGTCTATTGCAAATATTAGTAGTGTGAGTCATGTTGATGTTTGTTTAGAATTCTGATTAGTCTGAATCTAATGTGGTGTATCACCCCATTTTATTTATTCAACTTCTAAGTTGTCCTTTTTCCTCTTTTTCCCAATCAGAGAATCAATCATAGGTGATATTCAAAACCCAATAGAAATCGGCATAGAATATAGAGATTCCTTCTTAATTAGAGTCTACCCACAACTCAGGAAGGTTTCCATTGTTACCATGAGATATTAGTATGTCCTAATGCCTTATTTAGGGTGAAATTTCAAGGCCTTAACAATTTTCAGCATGCCCGGTCGGACAAGAAGGTCATAGTCTTCATATTACTTGTTGATTCTGATATGTTTCGAGCAAGTTGCATATCTCTTAGAGGAAATTATTTTTCATATCCAGTGACTCTAGCTCTAAGTTTACTAGTTTTAGGCAGATTCAGTGCCTAAAATGAATTACCATCTTTCTTTTCATGAAGGTATTCCTTATTTTTATGAAGGACAACCTTATCAGAATAGTGGTACTTTTGATTTCATGCAGAACTATCTAGTTGCAGAAATGGAACAACAACCATGTCATTCTTACCACCCTCTCACCCAACTTCCAGTATTATTCAAGCAAAATTATGCATACGAACAACCTTGTGAGGATATGCATTGTATAAAAGGGCAGTCAAATTTCCAAAAACAACAATAAGAGCTTATTTTTCAAGCTCATAACCAGCACCAGGAGATGTTGGTTCTTCAAGAGAAGTATCAAAAAGAGTTGGAAGAATAGAGGAAACACTGTGAAGAGTTGTTAGAAACAAAGAAAAGGAATATGCGGATACAAGCAAAGGAGCAGTTTGATGCCAGATGGAGTCTTTATGAAAATTTTATTATAGGATAGAAAAGAAGTCAAGCTGCCCTTGCAGGCAATCTAGCGACACTAAAGAAAGTTTATGAGGAAGAATTAATAAAGGTTAGTGTTTCTATAGCTGCAAAAGAAGAATATTTCAAAAGAGAACTAGCAGGTCATGAGGAATTTCATGATAAAGAGCTATAGGAGTATAAAGAGACAATAAGACTCTTGATTTCCACAACTAGGAAATACAAGGAAGCTTATCAGATACAACTTAATTAGCCTATTTGCAATGAACAGAGGGAAGAAAGTGCTGAACAACAAATGGAGAACCTTTTTCTAAAGAACTTACCAACTATGTTGAGGAAGACAACATGCCTCAACTAACATCTTCATCATGTCCAGATCAGTAGAATGGAGCATATGAGCATGAGAAATTTTTATGTTTTCAAGAGCTAGGAGATGAAGTGATTTGTCAAACAGAAACAGTGCAAGAAGGTAACTTGGATGAAGAGGAGGACTTATTTTGGGATGATCTTGAAGAGTTCTATTTGAGCCTTGATGATAATCTAGTCTTATTTTTACCGCAACTCATTCCATCTAAAGATCTTAGATTAGTTCATATACATCAAAAGGAGTGTGTTCAGGAAACATAGCACCGAGAACAAATCCCAAAGTTTTCTCTATCTAGAGGCTTCCCCATCAGACACCTAGCAAGGCTAAGTGAGACCAAGGAGGTGCCAACTCTAACACCTAAACTTGAAGGTGTAGCCGAAGAGGAGATGCAATGCGCTGATCAAATTCAAATCAACACACATCTTGACCATATTTTTGAAGTAAGTAAACTTTCTTTTGTTCTTCTGGAAGCATTGTACTAATTGGTCAAGTGTATCTCCATTTTCCATATAGTTTCCTATGGATATGATTTTCATTGTGCATTAAGGAAAGGCAACTATTTTTTAGAACCAGTAAATGGTTTTGTTTAGCATGTTTTGTTGCTGATTAGGCTAGGGTAGGTTGGGTTTCATTTTTCAATAAAGTGCCTTCAAGGAATAAGGTCTAATTTAGGCTGCATGAGTCCTAGTTTAGGTGCATTTTTATTTCAATAAAGCTTGCATTTGATCTGTTCTAGTTTTTTAATCCATTGCCTATATAATAAGGTCTATAGTTCATGTCTAGCAGGCAGACATCCAACAAAAGTCACCTAAATTATTATCCTAAATTTGTACATGCATGATTTTTCAATAATAAAAGATTGCATAAAGGTGCACCTCTTAAATACTATTTTTAGCTAATATAGATGAGATACATTGCTATTGCATTCATATTATCAGTTACATTGTACTCTAAATATTGATCATTTAAAAAAAAACAAATTCATACTTTATCATTACATTGTTCATTCAAACTGAATGTAATAAATAAATGTTCTTTTCAAATTACATCTTTTGGAACTTAGAGGAACATATGCAGAAAAGAAAGCATGATAGAAGCATGAAGTAGGGGTCCATGCATTTCCTTTAAGAGGTCTTCTACATTCTAGGGTTGGTTGTCTATATTGTTTGAGTCTTCATGTTTGTGCATTGTCCCATGTCCAGCATCTTAGGTCTTTAGGTCATGTGTCTTGCATCATGGAAAGAAAAAGTGTTAGATTCAAATTGGATCTAAGAAATGCATGAAAATGTAAAAAGCATCATACAAAAATCAAACTTTTAGAACTACACATCTACCAATAACACCAATCAAATTGGATCTAAGAAATGCATTAAAATGTAAAAAGCATCATACAACAATCAAACTTTTAGAACTGCACATCTACCAATAACACCAATCTAATAGAAAAAAAAAACATGCATCTACATTAACAGAATAGTAGTATCAAAGGGACATAACTCCATGAAGCCTTTCACTATCTATGTTATCATTATGCAAAAGAGTTGTTGTTTTTTGTAAACCAACTATCTAAATTAAAGGGGCTTAGTTCCTATAGCTTAGAAACCTTTTTTAGAACAAAAAGGCAGTGCTAGGTTAGTGAACATGCAATCAATCAACTAGGATGCATGCATGAATATTCATGAAACATGGAATTCACACACAAAAGATGATTAGTTGGTAATGTTTACTAACCTAACATATGAGCTTTTTGGTGATGTTTTAAAAAAAAATAAACAAAAGTGCATTCAAATGCAAAGAGAGATGAACTGTGAATTCACTAATAGCAGAGAACAAGGAAAATTTTAGTGAGTATTACGAGCCCATGCTCAAACCTCACAAGATGCATTATCAAAAGAGAAAGAGTGCTATGAGTTCATGGAAACAGAGTGAAAGGTCAAATACATAAGAGGAAATATGTAGTTCATAAAAGTGGTGTTCAAAGGAAGAGAGGATGGATGTAATTGTGAAGCTTCTTTCTATTAGATGATAGTAATATGCATATGAATAAGAGTGATCAAATTACAGTGTTGTTTTAAAAGGTGACTACTCGTATGCATGAACAAAACATTGATATTCTAATTAGAAGTATCATTTATTTGTCAGAAGTATGCACATTAAAAAAATGGATATGGATAGCAATGCTTTTCTAAATACAGAATATCAATAATGCATATACAAAGAAGTGAGAAATAATAGTGTCATCAAATAAATATGCATATACAGTAAGAAATAACAGTGCATATTCATGAGAAAAAAAGATAGCAGTAATGTTGTTGTAAAGAGATATCAAGTGAATAACAATGATATAAAATGTAAGTAATGTTATTACAAGTTATCAAATGATAAAAATATCCATATGCAGCAACAAGATGGATAACAGTGTTATTAAAAGTAATGTGCATGTTGAAGGAAATAGTGTTGTTTAAATGGAAAAGATGCTTTTTAAGGTATCGGGCTTGACACAGTATTTTTCATGTGTGTCATAAGCACGTACTTGAAGCCCATGGATAACATTCTTACTGGAGTCAAAACTTCTGTCAAAAAAAGTGTTATACATTTGTCATTGTTGCAATGTGGAGACTAGACAAGAGAATCTTCAGACATGTCAAGCATAGATAAAGTCACGATCCCGACATCGACAGTGAAAGGCATAAAATGAAAATATGGTGGTTATTGTTGGTCTCGATAGTAGAGGAGTGGTTATGTGCACAACATGGTCACTAGAGTCAACAATCAAAGACAGCAAGAAAAACCCCAAGTTGATGGTGATGAAGATAGATAATGATGAAGGAGCAACAACAATGATGCTATCAGATACACTGAAAACAACATACATCAACATTAACAGCTCTAGCTTTCCAAGCCACAACAAAAACATAAACTAGCGGTGGTGGATTAAAGCAAAGGAATGATTTGAGAAAATATGACAACATAGCATGAAAATCCAAAAATCATTGCCGTGAAATAATGAGAAGCATGAATGTTCAATAGTAAACTTTCATCCAAGCTATGAAATGTAAAGTTCAAACAACGACATCAACATTAATAGCTACAAGAATGGAAAATAGAGATAGAGGTAACTTATTTGCAGATCAACAAAGCCGAGATGGAAGGAATAGCACCAGTACTATAATGTTTTGGAGCCTGAGCTTCATAATTAGACAAGCATGAGAAGCACCATCCATAATAGCTAAGACCCAGATCATCAAAATCTCGCTATGTTAATGCAGACCGAGCTCTTTGTTCACAGTAAAAAGCTCAAGTTTGAGAGCCCTAAATTCAATCATGCACTCAAATGCTAAGTGCATCTTGACCCCAGATTAAGTGGAAATAAATCCATATGTTGAAAGCCCAAGCTATTTGTTACATAACAACTTCCAGTTGTAGAACACGAGCTTCATGCTTGAAATAAATGCCAAGAGAAGACATGGTGGAGCTTCAAAACTATAACACAACTCCCACATCATAGTAACAACTCCCAAAATTAACTACTCGAGTACAGAGAAGCAATAAAAACTAGATTCAATGCCATAGTTTTAGCATGAGTGGCACCATGGGGTAGGGTTTCAAACCCACATATTTTTCCCAAGTGCAAATACAACACGATGACCAAGAAAAGATAATTTTTGATAAACTTTGGAGTCTAATTACAGTAGAGGAGTAAATGCCATTCAACATGGTAGTCCATGACAACTAGTTTTCAAGTGTTGTGACAACAACTCAGCAACCTAGATTATGCCATGGTGTGGATATTTAAAAGAGTTGTTGATTTCATAGTATTGGTCATGTTGACCTAGGGTTATGTTCTCGGCATTAGACTTAAGGCATGGGTTTGGGGTTCAGGTATGGGTTTAGGGTTTGGATTATATGTTGTATGGGGTTAGGGATTGTTGATTATAGGTTTTTTGATATATGTTGGTTTTGTGTTTAAATAAAGATGTATGTTTTTAAACCAACACCAGGGGCATGAGATAAGGCATGAATTATGCCTAATAGTTAGGGTTTTCTAGCTGATTTGGAGGTCATTTTGGAGGGAGTTTGATTTTCAAAATTGGCCTTGAGAGGGTACATATCTAAACTTTCTAGTCATTTTCAAGGGTTCAAAATTTAGGGAGAAGGTTTTTTTGTGAACATATCAATTCCTTTGTGCCTTCTACATATATTTTGTAACTAGACATTCAGTTTTAGATGCAAGATTGTGTTCAAGTGAATGTACTTTATTTCCTTGGCATGTTTTTGTATCTCGACATGTAACCATTGCAAATTTTGAAGAAAATAAAGCGAGTGCTCCCATTATTCACATATTTTCTTAGTTTTGATATCAATCCTCTTCTCCATTTCTACATTTAAGTGTGATATGTTTTATAGCATAAATTAGTGAATTAATCCAATTCCTTCTCTAAGTTGTCAAAATATAACCTTTTACGCCCTTTTCCCAATCAGAGAATTAGTCATAGGTGATATTCCAAATCCAATAGGAACCAGCCTAGAATCCAGAGATTTCTTCTTAATCAAAGTCTACCCACAACTCAGGAAAGTTTCCATTGTTACCATGAGATATTAGTATGCCCTAATGCCTGAGTTAGGGTGATATTTCAAGGCCTTAACATGTCTAAGTTAAACATGAGTAAGAGTAAATAATAATTTACTCTATCAACACCTCATAAGTGTAACTTATGAAAAAAGATGCAATATTTAAAATGATGTGATGATTATGGGTCTCGAAACTAGGCTATATTTTTTTATTAAGGTAAAATTGTAACATAGCCTAATTAGGTTCCCATGTTATGTCCTTGAAAATATGTCATGTTATAAAGATGAAATTGTGTATGATATAAAGATACCTATCCAAAACAATCACTAAAAAATGCAAACACAAAGATTAGCCATTAAATCTAACAAGGGTTAGCATATTCAAATGAAATATTCAAAAAAGATAAGAACTTTAAACCACAACCCCCGAGGAGCCAAAAAAGTGCACCCAAGCCTTGTTGATTTTCTCTTAAAGAGGAATGTGGGTGTGCTCTCCCAACACAATAACTAAATCCCACAAATGATCAATGAATGATTTAAGATGCAAGCTAATGGATGTGATAAAGAGCTCAAGAAGAAGTATGAGGAGCTTGTCTCAAGCTTTCATCAAAATGATGATGCAAATGCAAATAAGTAAACTAATGCATTATTTAAGATTCATTGCCATTATCCTACCAAGTAATATCTCAATGATTTGAACTTGAAATGAACTTAAAATATTATAATGCCAAAAGAAAACTAGAGCTAAAATAGTATGATAACAATGCAAAAATAAGAGATGATTTTCGCTTGGCAAGAGCCTCTATTTATAGATTTTTG
>MU223990.1:74540-92491 GCA_018584345.1 Thuja plicata | reverse complement strand
CAACTCTTGGGGAATGGAGTGGGGGACAAAAGAGTGGCTACATTAAAGGAAGTTGGTGGCTTCCTTTTTTGAGGAGTTTCTCACACATGTGTGAGCATTCCATTAGTGCTAAAAGGAGTAGGAATCACATTTTAAGTGTGATTATTGTGTGTTTAAGTGAGGAAGTAAGTTTATTAAGAAGGATAGGTTGGGTAGGGTAGGAATAGAGTAGGTTTCTAGGTAGGATTAATAGGTCTTTAGGCTAGGCTTAGATTAAATTTGAATTTATTCTTAGTTTAGAATAATATTATAAATATGGAGGAATTAATAAGTTTGAAATTTATTTAAAGGAAATTTATGGAGGTCATGTATTAAATAAAATTTAATACATTAGTGGAATATAGTATCTAAGATAAATTTAAATACTATAGAGGATGAACTATATTTAATTAAATAAATTTAATAAAATAAAATAGAGCAATATAACAAATATAGTTAATTAATTAAAATCAACTATAATGTTAGAGGAATATTAATTAAATTTATATAAGGACGATTTTGGACGTCTACATTTTGCCCCTCTTTGATGAGGCATCGAAAGTGGCATCGCGTCAAAGAAAAGAAAATAAGATGCCCCAGAAAAATTAGGAAGACCTAGGGTGACGATAGTAAAGGAGTGTGCCCCCTCGAGAAAATAATAGAAATTTTTTTTTAGTAAAATTTTCTTGAAAAAGGCGGAAAGAGGAAGAAAGACAAATTGTATGGCCTATCAGGAAAGAATAGGGCTAAAAAAAGAGACTAGAAAAGAAAAAAAATGGGGGTCGGGAAGAAACATGGGACCCAAGGGGCCTATAAATAGTCCACTTGGGCCCTAGGAGAAGTCATTTTCACTCATGAAGAGCAAAAAGATGAAGGAGAAGAGAAGAAATAGTGAAAGTTTCAGAGCGCGCATAGCTTGGAGAGTAGATTAGGGTGTACCACTGAATCACAGATGCAGAACCACCAGTGAGTAGTCAAAGGCCTCCTTATACGTTGCATATTTAATGTGGATTAGGATATTTATGATGCCCTTAAGATGCCAAAAACCAGCCTACAGTGGAGATGGAGATTGCCAGACTATCGTCTGCATAGACGGTGGTCGACATATCACCATCTTCATAGATGACCAATTTGCGATCGCTAGCTACACATATGGAGATCACAAGATTATCATCTATGAGGGAAAAGACAAAGGGGGAAGTCAAGAGGAGATGATGAAGTAATTCACCATCTACGCTGGCGGATAGACGATGGCCTAAACAACCATCTCCGTAGATCGGCAGCTACGATGATCCGTCGTCTGCATAGGTGAATCTGCATCTCCATCGATTGACCCAAAAAGAGACAAAAATGGCTCAGGGGGCATTTTTTGATTCCCCAAACGTAGGAAGAAAGGTAACTGACATGGGTATTTTTGGTTGTAGGTGGATACGATAGCATTTTGTTCCAAGGAGTGTTACCCAGTGACTATAGAACTATTACAGGAGCTGACAACGGGGTATTGGGGAGAGGTCACAATATGTGGCATAGAGAGTGTTCAGCAATGACCCCATACCATAATGCATAATGCATTGATGTCGGCTTTGACCGAGAGGTGGCATAGTACTACTTCTATTTTTCACTTCATGATGGGAGAGGTTACTATTACTCTGCATGATGTGTGGAGGATATATAGAGTGTCAATTCAGAGGCTTATACCTGAGTATTGTTTTGAGGGCTCAGAGCCACACATGGATATAGTGTTTGGTCAAACATTGATTGATATCTCAGCAACATGAATAGTGTATTTCTTTGTCAGGGGCTATGGCAATGAGGCCACGGTTATGGTGGGTAGCCTTATACTTTGTCGGCTTGATAAGGGGTGCATGATGCCAGATCATGCAGGACATGGGTTTCTAATTGGATGGGCATGGGTCCTTAGTAGCATGTTGGAGGAGGACAAAACACAGTACTGCTGGGGATATACCATCCTGGGATAGTTGTATTATGATTTGCATATATGCGCCTACCAGAAGGGTAGGGCACTAGGGGCAGGAATCACACTATTACTAGTGTAGGCATAGGAGAATATTATTGTAATACCCCCAATTAGGATGCAGGAGCCCAGGGAGGCATCTGAGTCTTTTGCATGTAGATATAGACCTCTTATCAACTATGAGTCAACATAATCGATAGGATACTGGCGGCAGACACTGGATGAGATGGGCCAGATAGAGTGGGCAACATATGTAGGGTGCGAGGCATGGGGTCGTCAGGACCCATATCAGTAGGAATATGCAGAGGATGCATTCTATGATGGTTATTAACTGAGGTTTGTGCAGATAGATTGTTGGCTGATAGGGTGCACCTCCCACATGATATACATGTATATGCCTTTGAGGGTGTGTCGACAGTTGGTTCAAATACAGGATGCAGTACCGGATGTGTTCCCTCATCCACTGGTGACTCGGGA
Source organism: Thuja plicata (assembly GCA_018584345.1). NCBI lineage: Eukaryota > Viridiplantae > Streptophyta > Pinopsida > Cupressales > Cupressaceae > Thuja > Thuja plicata. Next base: position 90,021 of record MU223990.1, on the reverse strand, counting down.
GGTGGGGAGCATCTGGGGGATTGGAGTAGATTTATGGTGGCTAGGGGATCCTAGATGGTGATAAAAGAGGTGTCATGGATTAAGGATTGAGATTCTATACATGACACATGAGTTGATACTATGTATACACAGTGGTGGGTGGCACATAGGGCGATCGGATTGACTATACCGAGTGTAGCTGAGGCAGATGAGAAGTTGGCCAGAGGAGATGAGGGCGGTGGGCAGGATGGATATGGAGGGGATTATGGAGATGGAGGGGATGGAGGGAGGAGATTTGGACTGAGAGTAGTCATCGTGAGGCGACCGAGATAGGTAGATATACCCATAGGGAGACAACCACTAGTGATCCCAGATATACAGGTATAGGTATAGGGATAGGGATAGGGGTCACAGGGGCCAAAATAGTAGTGGCTACAGGTACAGGAACCACGAGTAAAGGGGCATCCAGTAGGCTACATAGCTCAGGAGGTTCATGACACAGTGGTGGTAGAGAGGGACAACCTCCAAACAGAGCTCCAAAGGGTACATGGGCTCTTAGCCACAACACAAGCAACAAATAGCAACGTAAAGGTAGTGCTGGTGTGGGTAAAGGGACTGCTAGCCACCCCTCAACCCATGGAGAGTAGTCTACAGATGGAGCTATCCTAAGTACAAGAGGTATTAGTGGTAGAGACAACATGTGGAGATGGGGCACAGAGGGAACTAGACCTTCTGCAGGCATGAGTGGATAGCAGAGAGTTCACTATAGGAGGGTAGGAGGAGGAGGCCCTAAGAGCAGAGATGGCTTCTATGACTCAGAAAATAGAGGCTCTTACTACACAGAGGGATGCTTCTCAGAGATAAGTGGAGACTTATAGGGCAGATTGAGATATAGCTCGCTAGGCAACCATAGCTGGAGGTGCTAGTTAGGTTATAGAAGATGCCTTTGCAGCTCAAAGAGAGGCAGGCAAGAGAGGTCAAGAGGCCACATATTATATGGGCCTATATTTTTTAGATGTGCTAGAGGGTCAGAGCCAGCCAGCTTATACAGAGAGATCCATATCATAAAGTATAGGCCAGGATTCACAAGTCTCAGTGGGATTACTACCTCAGCCATCCAGATCGGGAGGGGGTGTGGGACCATCACGACCACCATCATGATTTATTGGATCATTCAGATACATAGTTTTTTAGTGTTTGAGATGTAGACACATATGATGTACATGATGGACATTTTTTGATATACATAGAAATTTATTGTGGTGGATCTATGTTGTGTGTTATTGTTTTGTTATGATTCTATATGATTATGTATATGATTTTATGACTGACAAGGAGGATGGGATAGATTTATATGATTATGTTGACCTATATTTTATTCAAGGATGAGATGCATAGGATGATATGTAATGAATGGTACTTTATGTAATGTGATGTGAGATGTAATACATTTTAATGATAGATGTATAATTTATAATGAGTAACAGATGCAATTATAAAGATTTTAATGATTAATTATAATGCAATGAATGTACCTATGTATGCAATAAAATTGATAAGGAGTAAATGCAATGAAATATGTAGTGAATTGATAACAAATGGATAACTAAACTGGAAATAAATGAAATGATCATGAAATGATAACTAATGAGATGGAAATGATAACTAATAATAAAATAACAACTAATAATAATTTATGATAATGAAATGATAACTAATGGAATGCAATGAAATTAATAATGAAATGCAATATAATGCAACTAATAATGCAATGTGATGAATGTCACTAAAATGAATTGAAATGCAATGAAACGAAATGACACTCGGATGCAACCTAAAGAATGAAATGTAATGAACACTAAAATGAACCTAATTGTACTAATATAAAATGTAATGAGATGGATGATAAATGGGACACATGAGGACAATGTTTTTGTGTGTACCAAATAAGTCCAATAAAACCACTTAGGTAGCAGGATAGGGGGAATGAACAGAAAATTTGCCAAGAGAAAAATGCAAAGTGCAATATGACCTAGCTAAAATGCAGCTTATCTACAGGATTTGCATTGGATTTATACTAATTTAATGTTGGAGAGCACATCCTAGTTGGATTTTGCAAAAGGAGGTATGCACCATGTGCTAGAAAACACAAGTGACATGGTTCCTTTGCGTTGGATAGACTCTCAGACAAATAGGTTTCTAGGAACAAGAATGAAAGATATTAGATATGATGGGACCTATGAAATCTTTCTCATCTGGAGATGCAATAGATCCATATCTTTTTAGGGATTTGGTATGCATGAATCCTTCCCCCAGTGATGCATACATAGTCATAACTGAGCATAAAAAATAAGTTCACTAACAATCTATGACAAACAGATCATACCATAAAGGACATGTATTCCAACAAGTACTTTCCACAACACACCAATATATGAAAGATCAAGGCAGCCATGAGAGGACATATTGAAACACAAGATAAAATCAATGAAAATGAATCTTAACCAAGCATACATTCAGTCCAAAAGTTATTACCATAAACAAATTTGATGTGACGATTGATTTTAAAAGCCATCATCAGAAGGATGTATCCCGATGAGCAAAATATTGATTGATTGAAATGAGAATTAGCTGGCAATTGCTTGTGAATAGAATAAAGCGAGGAAAGTCAATTTCTCTATTGATTTGGTCAAGATGTTTGTGATCACTATGTATGGAGTAAAGCTCAGTGTTGTGGGGTAAGATGAGTCATGAAATAATGCGATCTTACTGTGGAAGTGGAGACCGGTCAAGGGACTACCTACACAGATATGGGTAGTGAAGTTATTATGCTAGGTGATGGAGGGAGCATGAAAGGTGGGGGAAATAGATGGTGGATCTGACTACACCTGGCACCTGAGACATGTTTTCACCATGATACTTATCCATTGTTTCACCAAATTGGTTTTCACAAATGGACAAATTTATTTTTCTATTATGTTTTCTGATACTTTTTATGATTTTTAGATTTTTTTGGGGGTTTTTTTGCTTTTCTAATTTGTTTTTTGATAGTTTTCTGTTGTACAATGAACTGATGAATGATCAAGCATAGAATTTCTTGAGATGCAAGATATTTATAGGAATAGGGATTAGATCTCCCTCTAGTGTAGCAATCTAATAAGCGTTCGACCCAAATTTTGCTATGATTATGAAGGGCCCCAACCAATTAGGCTCAAACTTTCCTTTCTTCTCATGGTTCTAGAGATTCTTCATATTGTGGTAGAGGATGAGATCACCAACCCATAGTGACAAGGTTTGATCTACTTGTTGAACTAGATGCGGAGGCAATTTTGATACACGTGGAGGTGGTTTAGGGAATTGTCTCTCATTGAGGAGTTCAAGATCTTGCAAGCGAGAAACTTGATATTTGTCTTTGGACAACAAATTCTTGAGATAAATTCTAAGGGAAGGGAGCTCAATTTTGATGGGTAGAATAGCCTCGGTGCCATAAACAAGGGAAAATGGAGTTCGTCTAGTGGGGGTATGAATGTAAGTGCAGTAGGCCTAAAGAGTGGGATTGAGGCGAAGGTGCCAATCGTGGCCAACATCATCGACTATTTTCTTGAGGATTTTGAGGATAGTTTTATTTGTAGCCTCTACTTGACCATTTCCTTATGGAAAATACTTGGTAGATGTATGGTGGGTAATTATGAACTTTCTACACAACTCTGTGACATCCTTGCTTTTAAAAGGTCCTCCATTATCAATGATGATGTCTTGAGGAATGTCATAGCAACAGATAAGATACTTCAAAATAAACATTAAAATCTAGTTTCCAGTAGTGTAGGTGAGAGTAAAAACTTCAACCCATTTAGTAAAGTACTCAGTACCAACACGGATGTATTTATGGTCATTGGAAGAATTAGGGAAGATCTGGCCAACGAGGTCAAGACCCAAGCGGGAAAAAGGCCAATGGGTGATGGTGGGTAGGAGGGATTAGGATGGAGTCTGTATTAAATAGGTTTGTTGATGACAAGTCACACATTACTTCATATAATTGTAGGCATCTTGTTCCATGGTAGGCCAGTAGTATCCAGTGCGTAACAATTTATTGGCCAAAGTGAGTCGACTAGAATGAGCCCCACAGATTCCTTGATGTACTTCCTCCAAGGATGTTTGTGCTTGATCAAAATTTAGACACCTTAGAATATTTACATCAAAATTTTTTCAGAATAGGGTATTACCAAGGATTGTGTAGCAGGAATTGCAGTGAATGAAGGTTTTCCTTTGATTAGGTGTTAAGGAAAGTGGTGTATGTCCATCGTGAAGGTAGGAATATATTTCTTGGTACCATGGGGAATTAGGATCAGCAATTTTATACAACATTTTAGAATTCAGTTTGTCACAGGAAGGGACCATAATATTCTCGACAAGAAACTCACACCGTGTACTGTGTTCTAGCATGGTGATCAAGGACCCGGTAGTAGCCATTGCATCAGCTTCTTTATTGTTTGTGTGGGGAATTTTCTGGAAGACCAAGTCAGTGAGATGTTGGTTGAGGTCTTCAAGTGTATGATGATAGGGAAGGCACTTATCATCCTTTGTTTGATATTCTTCCATTACTTGTTTGATAACCAATAGTGAGTCACCTAATACTAACAAACTGAGAATCTTCCATTGTATGGCTGGACGAAGTCCAAGTACAGGGGCTTCATATTCTACAATATTTTTGGTACAATAAATTGTAATTTATAGAATTTAGGGATGAAATCCCCTTGTGGCATGACAAACAAGATTCCTGCCAGTGGTTCTTTTTGATTAAAGGATCCATCAAAATAAAGTTTCCATGATATACTTGGGGCAATATTGAGAACTGATTCATCTAGAAAATTGGTGATTAGTGGATGTTTTCCATCAACAGGTGCTTCCACTAACTGATCTACAATTACTTGTCCTTTTATATCTTCTCAATCCACATAAACAATGTCAAACTCAATGAGGATCATAACCCATTTTGTTGTACGACTAGTAAAAGCAGCTCATGAGAGGAGATATTTGAGTGGATCAATCTTGGCAACTAGGTGAATCTTATGATTGAGCATATAATTTCATAGCTTCTATGTGCAGAACACAACAACCAAACATGCCTTTTCAATGAGGGAATAGTTCAACTCATAACCAACAAGAGTCTTTCTAAGGTAATAAATTTCTCGCTCTTAGCCAGTATCATCTAATTGGGAAAATAGAGCACCTAATGCAACCTCTATGGAGGATATATACAAAATCAGAGGACAGCCAGCAATAAGTGCTACCAACACAAGTGGATTAGCCAGATATCCTTTTAGCTTCCCAAATGCATTTTGACATATTCAATCTCATTGTAATTTGATATTCTTACGCATGAGATGAGAAAAAGGATGCACATTATCTTCCAACTGTGACATGAATCACTTGATGGACTGAAGCTTTCCTTGTAAGCTGCGCAACTATTTCAATGTTTTTGGTGGTGGCATCTCTAGGATGGCTTTTACTTTCTTTGGGTCAACTTTGATTCTGTGCAGTGAAACAATGTATCCCAGCAAATTACCAGATTGTACTCCAAAGACACATTTCTTGGGATTCAGCTGAGCTTGTATTTCTCCAATCACTCAAAAATGGTAGTGAGGATAGGGATGTGTGATTATCATGTCTTGGATTTTCCTAAAATATCATCCACATAGTCTTCCATGATGACATGTAGGAGATTGTGGAAGATGGTTGTCATTACTCTCTGATATGTTACGCCAGCGTTCTTAAGGCCAAAGGGCATCACCTAATAACAAAAGGCACCCCATGGTGTTTTGAATGAATCCTTGTGTTGATCTTCTAGTGCTATCCTGATTTGATTATAACCGGAGAAACCATCCATGAGGGACAACATCTCATATCCAATAGTCAAATCCACTATAATAGCAATATTGGGAAGTGGAAAATCTTCCTTAGGACATGCAAGATTTAGGTTTTTGAAGTCATTACAAATGTGAATGCCCCCAGTAGGATTTATTACTGGTACAATGTTGGAGACCCATTAAGGATAATCTATAGGGTGAATTACCTCTACATCAAGCATTTTCTAAAGTTCTGCTTTGACTAATAATGCCACTTAAGGATGCATCCTGCGGAGTTTTTGTTTTACCTGTCTTACATTAGGATCTACAGCAAGATGGTGCATGACAAGATTTTTATCAAGCCTAGGCATGTCTCTATAAGTCCAAGAAAAGTTAACTTTATGATTTTGAAGGAATACAGTCATGTCTTTCTTTTCTTGATCACTGAGAGACTGCAATGTAAGTGATTTCTGGATCTGCTTCTGTACCTAGATTGATGGGGATGGTGTCCTCAATAATCATGGAGGATATTTCTAGTTTGGATGATATGAGTGGAAGGTTAGCTTCTCCCTCCTCTAGTGCCTCAGAAAGGTTTTAACTAGAGGATGCATCCTTTATTTATCTTTTTCTTCATCCGAAGGTGCCTGCGAAAGTTTTTCACGAGGGGATTTTTTTGTATTTTCATTTTTATTGTCATTTTTGTGACTAAGATAATTGACCAAGATACCAAAGGGAGATTGCTTTCTCAAATGGATCTAATTCTTGTATGCTTGGAGATTATTAAGTCCAAAGAGAGCCAAAATTGCCTCATCTAAATCAAAAATGTATAAAGCTGGTGGTGAATCTTGCTGATCCCAGTCAATTAGTTCAGGATTTGTGAGGGAAAGATGGGGGGGAGGAAAGGTCAGCTTGGGTGATAGTGAAGAGATGGGAAAAATTTTCAAGGTCACCTTCAACATATTTGAAAGGGGCTATGAAAAACTCTTCTTCAGTGTCTGAATCTAAGGTGGCTAAACAATAGTCCTCGGAAAAGTTAGTCTTAATTTCTATAGAACCCAATCCATGTCCTCGAGGATATCCATTTGTTGTTACAATTTTATTCTTACGAGTTCCATTTGTGCCAAGGACAGTGACATGATACCCCGTGCTTTTAACAATGGGGTGGCTTTCCATTAGGGAATGTTACTAGTTTTTCCTCTTCTTCATTATAAAGCCAATCAAGGACACTTGATTCCATGTGTTCATCTCATAAAGACCCCCAATGTTCAAAAGTGGTCATCTTGCATTGCATAAGGTCCTTTTCTTTGGAGGGAGTTAACATCGATGGCCTCCCATAGGATTTTGGTGATAAAGGGAGTTGTCCAATGCATAGGGAACTTTCAAATTTGTATTCTCCCATGCAGTGATCTGTGAAAGTGATCTTTGTTTAAGACTCAGGGGGTTTTTCCATGGTGACCTTTCCTTTTCCTTTAGATTGATCAAGTTATGTTTCTGATGTCTTTTCTATAGCCGAGAAAGTTTTTTAAATGGGTGAGTCTTTCTCAAAAGGTCAGCTGAACTCATTCAAAGGAAAATAATTGGATTGTTTGCCTTCTAGCCTCTTGCAGTATTGGAATGGTTAAGGATCTCCTTGAATTGTTATCTCTCTACCATGATGTGGAAACTTAAGGCATTGATCGTAGGTAGAAGGTACACCTTTTATAGCGTGTATCCAAGATCAGCCCACCAAGATGTTGTATGGTAGATCTAGGTAGGGTACATGAAAAACAATTTCAACTAGGGTCGGGACCACTTCTAGGGGTAGTGTGTTCAAACCTTTTCTTTCTCGTTCTTTGTCATCATAAGCCTTTATTATGATTCTCTTATCTAGGAGGTCCTCAGAAAGACTGATGTTGCAAATTACTTTCAATGTACACAAACTAAGGCCAGATCCACCATCTATAAGGACTCGTTTGATTTTAGTAGATTGGATTTTGGCTTCCATGTGGAGGGATTTGTTATGGTTAGGGTCAGGACCACAAAAGTCTTTGTGAATGAAAAAAAGTTACTCTTATGCGGCTAAATTCCCAATCATAGCTTGGAATTGGGTAGCGTTGATATTTTTCAGGAGCACTGGATTCATTCAGAGTATCCTCAAGAACTTCTTTGTGGATAGGTGAGGTACGCAGAAGCTCTAAGATAGATATTTGTGTAGGAGTCTTTCTTACGTTGGCCAATAGGTCATAATGTGAAGTAGGTCGAGTAGCAATAGATGGTACAGCTGGTGGATTTGCAAATGTAGAGGGATTATTAGCATCTTGGATAGTGACTCTAGGTCTCCATCTGGTAGCATAACAATCAGAAACTTTGAGGATTATGGTATTGACATGAGTTTCATATTCTTTGATGTGTCCAAAAAGAGAGTCAAAACCAAAGATATAATTATCTTTTAGACTTCTACACATTTGATCATTTCCTGTGATAGTGTTGGTTGATTAATCATAGGGGATCACATTAGATGCATTTTTTTTATTGTGTTATGGAAAAGGTTGATTGTATACTTTGAGCTTTGCATTGGATGAAGAAGTGTTCTAGACTTCAACTTTGATTTTCCCATCATCAATAAGATCTTGTACAAAATGTCTGAGTTTCATGTACTTCTTGGTATCATGTCCTTTCATGTGATGATAATCATTGTATTTATTTTCTTCATACCAAGAAGGTTTGGGTTAATTTTCATCAAAAGGTCGAGTGTTTGGATAGACTATCATTCCTTTACTCACAAGTTGTTTAAAGATTACATCCAATGGTTCTGCCATTGCTGTGAACTGTCCTCGTTTCCAAATGTTGTTATTATAATTTTTGTTTTTGTTATTGTTACAAGGGAACAAATAAGACTGATTGCATGGTCGATTGTTATTCTAATTATTATTATGATTCTGGTTCAGATTGTTGTTTTGATTTTGATTTTGATTTGGATTGTTGTTGTGATTGTTGTGATTATTGTTATTGGATGCTTGAACATTTTGAACATGTTTGGCATCTGTCACTCATTCATTGAAAACTCATTTGTTTTTACTCCATAATTTTGGTTTATCAATGTTGGAAGGAGTATAGTGTTTGATGCTACCTTTCTGCAAAATCCCATTTTCGATATCTTTTCCCTTTTTGACAAGAGATTCAAAGGTGTTAGGTGAAGCCATTTTCATTTAGAATGAAATCTTGAGGATCAAATTCACTGTGAAAATGTCAAATAAGTGACTATCAGGTATTTTCCATGGCACATGATTGCCACTATGCCTCCATCATTGTAAGAAACTAGCAAAGGTTTCACCATTCTTTTGCTTAGTATTGCTCAAATCGCTAAGTGTTGCTTGATGCTCAATGTTATATGAATATTGTCCAACAAATTTCTTTGCTAAATCAGAGAATGTAGAGATAGACCCATAAGGAAGGGCCATGAACCATTCTAAAGTTGTGCCTCCAATACTCCTAGTGAAGAGTCTCTTTAGGTAATTTTTGTTGTATGCAACTTCTTGATAGGCAATGTAAAATTCCTTGAGATGTTCTAGAGGGCATGTCTCTCCCTTGTATTTTTCAAATTTTGGCATCTCAAAGTTTGAAGGGAATAGTTGCATCGTGATAGACTTATCAAATGGATAGGACAAATCTCATCAAAGGAAAACTCCTTTTTGCCCCCATTATGCAAACTACATGTACAAGGCTTTTGAGATGATTAATTTGCTGGGCTAAATCTAGAGGGTTGTGTGGAATATATTGCGACCCATAAGCTTTTCCTCCTCCAAAGTGTGGAGTCGAAAACCCAGTGGAGGTAATACCGACAGTAGGAGGGGATATGTACTAGTATGCTTGAGATGTTTTGATTATAGATGTCTCCATGCCCATTGTCAGAAATGTAGATGATGTAGATAGAGGAATGAAAATCTATCCTATGTTGCTAACATTAGCACTTTCCCGTTGAGAGGTATTTGTCATCATTTGAGTGCTATTGTGTGAGGTAATGTTGGGAAAAATACTTAAGATTTGTTGGATTTATTTGGGTGTCAATTGGACTATTGATGCAGTTGTTGAAATGGGTATTAATATAGGAAGTGATGTAGAAGGTTCACTTGCAGTTTCTTTTCTAGTGTCATGTGATGAGGTTGCATTTGAATTGGAGGTCATGGTCATTCTTATAGCATTCATAGCCTTAGTGATGTTACGGGTGAGAAGTGATTTGTCAATCAGCGGGCACTATGATGCCATTTTGAATGAGGTTCAAGACCGCTATTTTGACTAATGGTCTTTTCAACCATTTATAAATTATATGGATCTCTAAGAAATTTGTTCACTTGTGTAGGTCTTTCTTCTTGATCCACTAACTCATTTTCTTCAGGCACATTGGTTATTTCATCAATTCGCACTGCGCGACCTTGAAAGAATTGAGTGCCAAAATGATTCTCCTCATCAAAGGAGTTATTGGGTTCTGCACGCCTCATGTTTCTAGCTTGTGATCGAGTAACTACCATACAATGGTAGACCTAGAAGAATGAAAGATGGGGAAATGTTAGATTGGAAGATGAAATTGGATGGAGTAATGATCTTGTTCTGGGATTGATTTTACTTTGTTTGATTGGATTTTATTGGTCGATGTTTGATTAAGGATTGATTGACGATTGATCATGATTAATTAATAATTTATTTAGATTTAAAATTTTTAGAACAAAACATAGGTATAAAAAAACCTTGCGATGACACAAACACAAAGGATTAAATTGGATGAGATCTATTTCTACTTGAAGATAGACTTGTGATCTCAAGAAAATAGGATATTACCAATGGATTTTAATTACTTGAGATTGACTAATGGTCTACAAGAAATGTTGTGTTTGTCTAAGGATGAAGGTCTGTAATACTTTTGATTAAGGTCGTCCAACCTAAGAAAAGATTGATTTGATTTTGATCTAAAGTCCAAAAAGATTTGATATAATGCTTTGAGAATGATATATGATGATGATGGAAGAAGGAGAAATTGATTTGGAAAAAAGAGGTTGATCTAGTCGTATTTCTCAAGAGTAAGAAATGAATGATTAATGGGATATTTAGAAATGAAGTTGCAAACTTTGTTGTTGTACATGATAGAGTCAATTTTCTTGGAATACTCAATTACGTGATTGACTGGGAAATGTGTTGATATTTTTTAGATTTGCAAATGGTTTCTTTCTGTTCTTGATAAACTGGAGGAGTTGGAAGCTTAACCTTCTTGTGTTTCTTGGAATCGGTCATGTCCTTATAGTGAAATTTTTATTTTGATTAAGCAATTTAAGGTTTCAGGACAAATAATTTTAGGACCTCATAAAAGACCAAATTTCAAGAATCTTGGTAAAATTTGAAGCTCATTGTTTTTAGGTAGAGACGACAGTCTCAGACGCAGATGGTAATTTGGTTAAGCATAGATGGTGAAACTTTGCAGACAGTGATCGGTGCAGATGACAATGCTAGAATGGAGACGAGAGTCAGTAGAAAAGACAATGTTTTGATGACTTGGAAAAACATTTGATATCTGTTTGATTTTCAATGGATTTTTTCAATGGAAAGAACCAGTTTCATCATAGTCAAACCATAAAATAGCATGCACATGTCACAAAAACAATTTGACAAGGAACAAAGCAACCTTGAAGGATACAAGCAAATGTGACAAGTTTTTTTGTTGGGAATTTCGTTCATGTTTTGGAATTTTCAATGTTCTTCAAGCACTTTAAACATACTCTACCTAAGGAATTGGTGTAGCACAAAAATATTTTCTTGCAAGCTTAGGCACACACACAAGAGCTAATCAAAATACAGCCATCAACAAGCACACAATGGCTATAGTCATGAGCCTGTATTAGCCGACTACAAATGCTCTAGGTGGCACAAATGTATGAGTGATCTTCGGGAAGTTACTATCTTCCTTGCACAAACATTATCACCTTTCGGGGGTGTTCCAGGTAGCTTCTATGCCTAGAGTTTTTAGTAAGGGTTTCCGTTCGGTTGTATCCTCTATGTCCTTGCAAGCATGATTCAGGCATATATCCCCATAAATTGTCTTGACAAAAGTGGTCACATAAAGGTGATTGAGACTGTTAGGCCGCACTGATGTTGGAAAAGAGCCAAGTATAAGCTCAAATTCCAACCGAATCCTGAGGCTTTGACCCCAAAGAGTAAATCTTATTAATGTCAGTTGGAGTGGTGTGGCTTACACCTCATTCTCACATGGGTCATTCCCGAGATTTTTTTTCCTCATCCGGCAGGCCCATGTAAGGGATTAACTTGAAAAGCATGGATTAGCGATGAGAGGGGTCTAGATTTCTGATTTTCTGTCAAGGGGAAAAGAGCATACTTTCCTACCCAATGTCATTTTCTTCCAAACACACCAGACACTTGTTCTTTCCCAAATATCTATTTGTCTAAGACTGAACAAGTGTGTCTAGGTTTTTGATCTTCCAAAAAAGGAAGAGAGCATACTCCCCTACAACTTGTTTTGACTCACACAAAAATGATCACCTAGTTATCTATGTGCCTAATAAAAATGCTAATCAAGCATGATCATTTGGTTGATGTTTTGATTAAGGCAACCTGCAAGATAACATGAGTAGTTTTGAATGATAGTCTTTGACAAGTGGGCTACAAAAAGATCGATTGGTAGTCTAGATGTTTAATCTTCATAAATGATGCTGCAAAACCTCAAAAAGGAATAATAACTCAAAAAATCTAACAAATGATGAAAAAATACAGTTAATCTATGCAGACAATAGTTTTAGAGTGTAGATGGCAAAACAGTGCAGATGAATATTTTACGTAGATGCCAGTTTAAGACAACATTTATTATCTGTTAGAAATAGACTTGCACATACAACAATTCTTAGTCATGGACGCCGATCTGCAGAGACCGTCGAGCACCTATGTAGATGGTGATCTGTGGAGACCGCAAAATACCTACGCAGAAAATAACAAAACAAAGAGTTGGCCTAAAAAGCGTTGATTAGAAAAAATAATAACACTTTTTATGAAGTTTGATAGCATTTAAATCTCCAAAAGTAATACCCTGTCAGAAACCCGAGAGTAAAAAACTATGAAATATGACAAAAAGTGGCAATGTTAGAGCACATGCGACGGAACTGCACAGATGATGATCTACATAGATAATGATCTCAATGGGGAGATGACTATTTGAAGCGCTTTTCCAAACTCACAGAAAAAACATGAAAATTTTGAAAAATCTTTGAAAAAAAGGGACGTGGGTCCCACCAGGTGTGCCAAAATATGTATGATGTAAAGTTACCTATCCAAAGCAATCACTAAAACATGTAAACACAAATATTAGCCATTAAATCAAACAAGGGTTAGCATATTCAAATGAAAGATTAAAAAAAGACAAGAAATTTACACCACAACCTCTAATGAGCCAGACAAGTGCACCCAGGCCTTGTTGATTTTCTCTCAGAGAGGAATGTGGGTGTGCTCTCCCAACACAATAACTAAATCCCACAAATTATTAATGAATGATTTAAGATATAAGATAATAGATGTGATAAAGAGCTCAAGAACAAGTATGAGGAACTTGTCTCAAGCCTTCATCAAAATGATGATACAAATGCAAATAAGTAAACTAATGCATGACTTAAGATTCATTTCCGTTATCCTAGCATGTAATATCTAAATGATTTGAATTTGAAATGAACTTAAAATACTAGAATGCCAAAAGAAATCTAGAGCTAAACTAGCATGATAACAATGCAAGAATAAGAGATGATTTTCTCTTGGTAAGAGCCTCTATTTATAGATTTTTGGAGGGAAGGGAAGGGCTTGGATGAGGTGGAGCAAATGTTGCATCCACATATATGCCACATAGAGGACACAAGGGAAAGATGATAAGCCATGCAAAAGTCAACACACGCCTTTAAGGTGATTAGTGTGTGCTTAAGTGAGGAAGTAGGTTTATTAAGAAGGATGGGTAGAGTGGAATAGGAATAGAGTAGGTTTCTAGGTAGGATTAATAGGTCTTTAGGCTAGGCTTAGATTATTTGAATTTAATCTTAGTTTAGAATAATATTAGAAATGTGGAGCTGCGGGTGATCCCACAATAGTGTGTCCCACGTTTTGGCCAACTTTGACATAGAGATCAACATTTTGAGAAAAAACTTTATTTTCAAACACCTAATGACGCAAAACTATAAGGAATTTGAAGATGTTGTAAACTAGGGTCTTTTAGAATTTTATTTCTAGTTTCTAAATCTTTTTTTTTTTGTAAAAGTAAAATTCATTAAAATTCATTTTTTCTTCTCCTTCAAAAAGTGGTTTGTGTGAAAAAACTGTGATTTGAAGAAGTGACTTTCACTTTGATCAGCATAATTTTTTTTTAAAATATGATAACAATGTAATTCTTTCAAAATTATATTTGTAACTTCAATATCTAGAGGATGTAATTGGTTTTATTCATTTTGGGTCAATATTTCATTGTTTATTAAGTTCCAAAGTGACAGTAACTGTAATTTTAACATAAGGTCACTTTGATCACTGTAACTTGAAATGTATATATCAAAATTCAATTTTTTTTTTTATATAGAAAGGTAACACAAATACGCTTTTCCTACATATTTTTCATAATTTTTGTTTTGTAATTTACTATTTTTCCCAAAGCCTTTAAGAGATAGGTTGTTGAATCGCCAAACAACCTATGTTTAGTTAAACTAATATTTGAAAGTGATAACGAACTCAATATGTATTAAAACTATATTCATTAGAAAGCTTGTTCTGAATCGCCTCATTTGGCATCATGTATTTGAGGAAAACATTTGATTTGGCCATATTTTGAGGCCTTGAAAGACCAAATTCTAGGATTTTTTTTTCTTTCAAGAAATTTTCATTTTATGGTACTTTGCACGAAGACCCCCTTTGCGCGAAGGGGTCTAGGGGTCTTCACATGAAGACCCTTCGCGCGAAGACCCCTGTGTGAAAAATCTGGTGAAAATCATCCCGCCAGATTTTTATCTTTGCCACTTCACTCGAACTCTGTTGACCTTGTTCAATATTTTTTTCCAAAAAATTTAGAAAGGTATAAAAGTAAGGTTTTTTATTTTTTGTTTTTTTACTGAATTCCAACAAGTAAATTCAATTTTTCTATTATTGCTAACATTTTTTACAAAGGCATTTTTGGAATAACAATTATTATTTCTATTTTTTTTGAAGGCATAATTTTGAAGAGGAGAAATATTATATCAAAGTATTTTTTTGAAGACATTTTTGAAGAGAAGAAATGGGGAACAAGAAGGGAAGACAACATAAATCTGCTAGAAAAAGATCGCCTAGCACCGAACAAAGAAATCGTGATGCTACATTGAGATATTATCGTAAAATTAAAAAAGGTGAAGGACAAGCTGAAGTAGGAGGGTCAAGTCAAGTTGAACAATTTCACATTGAAGAAGGGTCAGGATCACTCCCTACAGAAGCTCAGGAAATTGATGTTGGAGAAGGTTCAGGATCACGTACTCCTACTGGTATGGATGATCATATACATTTAGCTCAAACTGTAAAGAGAAATATTAATTATAGAAACTTAGATCATTTACTTACAATGGATGTGGAAAATTTGAGATCACTTGCTAATGTTCAACCCTTAAGTCTTGCTAAGAAGA
>MU223990.1:36426-55863 GCA_018584345.1 Thuja plicata | reverse complement strand
GTGTGAATTTTGTGAGTATACAAAGGATTTTATTTTCAAGAATAAAAATGTTTATTTTGAGATGGAAGAGCTTTGGGAATCCTTTAATGGATGTTAGAATAATTAATTTGTTTTATTAAAAACTTGAAACTAAAATTATAAATTATAATTGATACTTATTTTCTTTTTTTATGAATTTACGTATCTAATTAGAAGCTAAAACATTATTATTTAATTAAAATTAAATATGGTTAAATTATCAAATAAATTTAATTTAAAAGATTGTAGCTCAAATGAAATATCTGAAATACTCATAAGCTATACATAAATAGTTAAAAGTTAAAATTGCAACTTTTACATTAAGTTACATGCTAAATGAAATTTAAAAAGGTAAAAGTAAAATAGAATATTTTAGAAAGGTAAAATATTCTTAAATATCATCCTTTAATATCACAAAAATGAATTTTTAAGTTTTTAATGTAAAAATTCACACTACAAAGATGAAAAAATTAATAAAATAGTTTAAAATTTCAATTATAAATTAACAACAAAACTGCAAATTAAGGTAAAACTTATATTGGCTGAAATTCAAATTGATTAGATATTGTGATATGTAACGTATAATTATTTAATATGAAAATAAAGCTATATTCTTTTGCATGACCAATGTCTTTTTTCTAAAAAAAAATATAGACTTGTAGAAAACTAAAAAATAAAAATTATTATACTAATTTAATTTAAGAATTATTGGAAAAAAAATCATATAATTAAGTCCATGACATTGTTGGCTATAAAATTTACCACTAACAATCATTATTCTTGCAGCAACAAGACAGTTGCTCAAACCCCAAAAATAAAATCACATCCAAAGGATATGCATAAAGGTCAAGGTGGCAATGATGGTATATAGCGTAGAATTGTGACTAGCAAGCATATCCAAAACACAGTCTACAGAATCAACTAGTCGACAAACTGAAAATACTAAAAGTTTTAGTATATTTTTTTAAAATAGAATAAAAGGATGTGAATGCACATGCATTTGACAAATTTGAAAAAAAGACTCCCACGGGAGGGGACATGGTTAATTTTGAAAGCCATAACTGGACAAGCATGATTGCAGCGTATAATGTAAAATTGTATTCGTTTGATTTAAAATGACCTTAGATAAGAGAATTACACTCTCGAAGTGTCTCATAAATATAACTAAAACATTGCGAGTTCCTTTCAAAGTAAGGCCCACAAAGGATGAAGGGACAAGCATTTTATGACAGATTTGAAACGTATTTATATTAAAACCATTTAGATAGTACTTTACAACTGAGGTATCATGTCATGGTTTGAAGACTGATATAATTATTATAAACATTACCATTAATTACTGGGCAACTAAAATTGCTCAGCAAATTAAAGAAACAAAAATTAGATCGCTCAGATTTATTTAATGGCCAACTGATCTAATATTATAAGCATTACCATCAATTACTAGATAGTGAAAATTTCTCAACGAATTAAAATAATTTAAAATAGGGGGCTCAAATTTATTTAATGGTCATGTAGTTAATATCTCCAAATTTCCACCGTTGATGTTTAAAAAATAGACCATCCTTTTCAAATAAGAAAATGCCTTCACGCTAATTAACTAAGTTCAACATGCATTGTCATAGCTTTTGGAATTTAGGAAACTTTAAGATATGGAAAGTTACAGATCGCTGCTTTGAATAAATGTAAATAGATTTTGACAATGCAAAAATTGACAAGTAGGAGATAACAGAAGTCTCAAACATTGATGATCATTAAAATTTCAAAAGACTGGGTCTCTCGTACGATAGGAGGCTTTGATTTCGGGTCTTAGCTTTGAGCCTAACATACGGAGCTCTCATCTCCGTATAAGTAACTAAACTTTCTGTTGAATACTTAAACGTATCCATCTATTGCTAAGATCCTGAAAACTATCTGCTTTGAGAGATTCGTATTCTTTATAATTAATTGAGAAATATTTTTTATAAATGTTTCAGCTAATATTCTGAGTGAGAATTCGTATCCAGGATTCATTGTCAAAATGTAGAAATTCAGGATGATCTGGAACATTGAGGGTCCATTTGGTTCTTTGAATATCAAATATTGGATAACGTCAATTTTGGAAGATGTTCAAATTCTGGAAGATACTTATGCTGAAAAGGATTTCAGGAATATGGATTGGATCCATTTGGTTCACCTGTAAGATGACTGAGAATGATTTTTAGAATATGGACTGGATCCATTTGGTTCACTCGAAAGATGACTAAGAAGATGCCTAATCTAATCGATAAAAAGATGTAGCCTACCAAAACCCCTTCGGATTCCCACTCCAGCTTCAATATCATTCAGGTTTCAATACAGGTAGTTTACTGCATATAACAAAACAAAGAAATAAATTTCTTATTTTTGTGTTGGGTAACGCAGACAACATGGAAGAATGGATATACAAAGAAGCAATTTAGTATGATGTCGACAATTTTTCCTGTAGAGTGTGCACAGATGCTTCCACGAGTCTTCTTGTAGCATCTTCATCTCATGATAGAAATTCTGGATGAAAGATTTTGCCTTTGCATTCAATTCTTCACAAGTCAAATTTCCCTCTTTTTCTCTATCACCAAATGAAAATGTTTCCTCATGCCCACAGACCCGATGAGAATATTGAACTTGGTTTGGAGAAGTAATGGACCTGACGACATATTAAATTTAGTTTTATAAAAATTGGAATTGGAATTTGAAATTCCAATTCCACCTACTTGGGTGGAAGATGCATACGCCCATTTTGAGGCAAAATTAGAATTTCAAAATTCCAATTCCAATTTTTTTAGACAGACACAAACATGGAAGAAGAAGTAAAACTGGGAATTAGATATTACCAATTCCAGACATATTCTAGCTACCAAGTGGGCCCTAATGGTTTTTCACATTTTAA
Source organism: Thuja plicata (assembly GCA_018584345.1). NCBI lineage: Eukaryota > Viridiplantae > Streptophyta > Pinopsida > Cupressales > Cupressaceae > Thuja > Thuja plicata. Next base: position 52,937 of record MU223990.1, on the reverse strand, counting down.
ATACAAATATACTATATACTAATTATAAATAATGAAGAGTTGTGATCAATAGACACAGTAAAATCTAAAATCTTCCAGAGGAAGGTTGGAATGTTGAGTTGTCGTTGCATACAAAATTTCTCAAGCTTGTTTTGTGCTTCGTTGCATCATTCAATCTAGAATATATAATGGCACCAGTTTCAGATCATGTGTTTCTTCTTATAGTTGTACCGGTCATATCTGTATATAAAAGAAGAAAAATTAGAGAACAACAAGAGGGATTTTGTATGATATACAACTTTTAAAGTTGGTTCATTTATTCTTTTCTTCTTGGCTTTATTCCTACCTACATAACAGGCAGAGATCTCTCTATATAAATGACAAAACCTTTCTTGATATTGATCTATCTTCATTCTCTCATTTCTACATACAATAAAGATACACCATATAATGACACGAGTATCACATTTTGCACTTCTTCTTGTGGTTAGACTGGCCATATCTATTTACATGCAAGGTAAGTTGTCTGAGAAACATAATACATGTTGTAGGTAGTTGAATAGTATATTCATTCCACGGCTAAAAATAATAATATGTGTTTGTATTTTGTTTAAGAGGTGGGAGAAGTAAAGTTTGATATATGAAACCAATGTGGGTACACATTTTAGGCAGTGGGATTACTCGGTGGAGGGCAGCGGCTGGACCAAGGCTAGACATTGACTGTTAATTTGGTGGTAAGAACACGATCGACAAGATTTTGAGACCGAATCGGCTCCACTTTTGATGCGAGCGGGAAAGGAAGTTGTCAAATTGGTGACTGTGGTGGCCATCTAAGCTCCACACTCTCTAGAATTGTTCCCACCATGTTGGTACTGTACACCTGGAGCGACCAGGACTACTATGACATATTTCTTGATGGTTGATGCTTCAAATACTTCATGCAAGATGGACCTTTTTTAGCTTTATATCAATTTTTTTTTTTTAAATCTTTATTTAAGCAATAGTTTTTATTACAAAAATAAAAGTATGACTCCCATGCAAGGATGGGGTTTTAGATATGTCTTCTTTTTTAAATAAAGTGTGTTTTTATCTTTTTTAAACAAAATGTAATCCATAATTGGTAGAAAATTTGAATTTTTTTAAGAAAGGAGAGATGTGAATATTTATGTCAAATTGAGAAATTTGAGAAAGAATTGGAGAAAATTAAAATGGATAATGTAAAATTAAAGAAAAAATTAGAATTGTTTAGTGAAGTATAGAAGGAAAATGAAGATTTGAAAAATTAGCTAAAATTGTTGAAAGAAAATGAGTTTTCAAAATCAAACATATCAGTTTATGATGGTGTATGTGATACAAATAATTTGTGTCTATTTGATATGGATTATCTAGCCAAAGTTTCTGCAGCTAAAGAGATTGAAGATGAAGGTAAGGACATGTCTGAAGGTATGGATGTAGTTTGTCATGATAATAAGAATGGATGCTTTGAAAATAATACTTGTTTGAAGATTATACAAAAATGAGAATTAGAGGAAGAGGACTAGGAAAACATGGGCAAGGCAAGAGAGCTCATCCAATCCATTTGGAGGTAAAAATATACCAGCCTTGGATTTGGTAAGAAAGAGAGATGTGATGTTACAAGTGTTGTAGGTTCAGATATATCAGATCAAGGAAAATAATGCATGAAGTGTTCTCATTTTCATAGGGAAGGACATCAAGAGAATAAATGGTTGGATCTTCATCATTGTAGAATTTGTGGGTTAAGTAATCACTGTGAGAAGTCATGTTAGAATAGAGACTGTGATGGAAAATCTATAAAAGATTCTCTACAGGTTGATTATGGATGGATCGATGGGTCCTAATTTTAAAAAGTGAAAAAATGTTGACAAGGTTGTACAAATGTAGAAGTTTGCATGTCGAAAGTGATGATGGTGGATCAAGGTTTAAATGTTTGAGTTAAGTGTTTGATGACTAATTTTTTTGATGGACACATGGATGTGCCATTAGTCTTCTCTATATTAGAGAAAGGAGTTGAAGACTGAGCCTTATGATCTCTCATGAAACAGAGAAATAAGAAAATGGACGGATGACTTCTATCAAAAGTATACTATGTGGGTCTATCGGAATAAGTAGCAAAAAATCAGCTTTTGGCACTTCAAGATCAAATCATGAATCTTCTCTACATCAAGGGGGAGTATGTAGATGATTGATGCTTTGAAGAATTTTAATGCAAGATGGAGCTTTTTAAATTTTAATGCAGCTTTAATTTTCTAGCTTTATGTAGGCATTAGTTTTTATTGCACAAATAAAGTATGACTCCCCTGTAAGGTTGGAGGTTTAGAGTCTAATTTTTCAAATTAAGCATATTTTTACCAATTTTTTGGGACTGCATGCCTTGTTTTTTTAGCCTACACAATGTTTTTCCTAAATAGATTTCTTGTGTGATGAATAATATTAATAAATTATAAATTCAATTGCTTTGTATTATTGTGACCAGCCTGTAATAATTGTGTAAGACTTCATAATAGAGGCATGATATAATTGATGCTATAATATGAATAAATATTTCATTATATTTTAAAATCTGCGTGTTCTTGGATGTTTATTTTTATATCTCCTTGTTCTCCAGATTTTATAGTACCTTAGTAGGTCGGCTTCAATATTCGTCTCTTAATCAACTCAATCCATACATAGTGCACTGCCCCTACATGCAGAGTCAATGTGAGTGTTGTGTGCCCTTCCAAGTTGAAGGTTGATGGTAGATGCAATAATATGTGTAATGTCTTTAAAAATGATGAGTACTTCTTACACCTATGCTAAGGGTGATAATAATAAATTATGATTGATGCTTGTTTTTTTTGTTTTACCAATCTATGTATCTTAGGTGGGTCAGGAAGATAATGCTCTGGTTTTTAGTTTATTTCATTGATGAACTCTTGTCATTCATTATAAGAATTACAATAGTCATTTTTTTTTAATTCCTACATATATAGGAGTTTGAGGATTATTGTACTCTTGGAGAAATTGTAACCATTACCAAACACATGATTTCATTGTGTTTAATGAGTGACACCTATTGGATACGATGTTTATTTTAAATTGGTTGTATCCATCAACAATTATTTATGTATTGGGAAAATTAAAATAAATATTTTCTAATAGTTTAGGAATTATTTATCCTCCTTTTACATATTTGGATGTTATTGTGAATCTAAATTTTGTATTAAAATTTTTTTGTTATATGAATAATTTACAAACCGTGTATGTTTCATGTGAGTATGATTATTTCCCATATTCTCATGTTCTTATCTAGAATCGTGTACATATAGCATCCTCACAATTTTCTGGTTGTTATCTTTACTCGGTTGTACATTGGGATCATGGTCATGCATTTTGAATAGTGTGTGAGCATCTCAACTTGTCTCCTTTGTATGTGTCTCTATCATTTTGTAATGTTAATATATATTTCATTAAACTATTTTATCAACATAATATATCTAAAATTGTGCATCAATACACTTTTGGGAAGTAGACCTAATATTTTAACTTATTTGTAAAATTATATTTGAGTCCACTAATCCCAGAAAATATAAATTATATGCAAACACAAAATACAATTTATTATGAGATGAATGGAAGAGAAGAAGGAATTTTTATTTAATTATCCATGATTTTGAATGCTTATGTGGGAGTTTTAATTAACTTTATCAATTTAAATTATGTGGATGGCGACATGAAATAGGAATCAGGATGTAGTAAAGTATGTTAGGGAGCAGGAGAAAATATAAGTAATCAGAATATTTTTAAAATAAATTAGGTGTTGGAGTAAATATAATTTACTCTAATTAAGTTTATTTAGGATAGCATAATAGAACATGCTACAATAATTTAATGGTAGTTATCTTAGGTATCATTTAGTATCTTACATGTTGCATTTAATATTTGTAGTAGGATAGTTATACCTACCCTCTCTAAAATTTATATCATACATTGGTTGTAGAGTTTGTAATCTTTGTGGTGGTAAGTACTTTATATACTCACCCATTCCTCTTATATGAGCATAAAAAATAATCTATCAGTAAATTAATTTAATATTAATTCATTTCATTACATTTTAATCTCTTCAATTGCATTGTTCTTTGTTTCTCTCTTGTGGTTAATATTTCTTGGCTCAATATCTTAAAGTGTGGCCAGATTCATGGGCTCCTAAATTCTCTAACATGATAGAAGATTCCAGTTCAAGGAAATTACCTTCTTGATAAAAAAAATTGAGAATTTTACATAATATCTAACATTCAATATTCTCACAATATTGTTTGTATATTTGACATCATTCTGGTGTTTAAAATTCTTGAATTTTGTAGGAACCACCATGGTTAGTTCTGTAGTAAAAAGGGTGGAAATATTATTTAGGTTTTCTTAGCCTATTCACTGTGACAATCCTACCTGCTAACAACAATATAAATATCATTGCCGGATAATATCTATTTTTTAGTTACTTTCTTGTCAATATTTTGTAGTGAAATTACTTACTACATTATCAATATTGAAGGCACTGATATATTATAATGGAAATCTGTACAAATAGAAATATATATTTATTCATAGTAAAAGACCTATGTATTGCAATCATTAACAATATATGTTGATCAAAGGCTAGTATCATATTTTTTCATTAGCTACATAAATATACTAGTATCGATATCCAAACTCAATGTTGTAATATACCAAGGAGACGGTACATTTTATATTGGCACCAATGATGTTTTAAGAGGGTAATTTTAACCATTGGTTTAAATTATAAAAAGTTAAAATATAAATATACCTAGAAGGTATGATATTATCATTATGTACTTCATAACCCATCTATCAATATATGTACTTGGTGTGATATATAACATTCCCACTTATGCTAGAAGCATTACCCAAGGTTGTGTCCTATTATCAGTAGTCACATCTTCTGAAGGTAGTGAATATTAGTTCTATTCACTCTATATTCAAAGTTAACAATGATAAAATGTTTCTAATATATCCACATAGGCATTGCTACAATATATAAGATAAATTTACCTACAACAATCTATACTTGTCAAACCAACACAACATAAGTGTTACAATAAAAACCTAACATACATATAAGTTGTGATATATGATGGGAACTTAAAAGAAACAGTATAATCATAACTTTGAATATTACAATAAATCTTGGTGATATCTTATTGGAGGATCATAATAGTTATTAGTGAATATTTATTGAAGATGGCATGATAATTATTTAATAAAGGAGCATCAACATTCAAAGATATTCCGACGAGTGCAGACCAGGCCATTGATATGGGGGGTAATATTCTCCGTATTGAACCCGATAATATTGATGAAGTCTTTACTTCTGATCCACTGGTCACCCACTATTGCAAGGAAACTAGAATTTGGGGCTTCATGGAATGTATGAAGGGTGGCCATGATGAGAGAATATCTAAATAGTCCAAAGATATTCCAACGAGTGCAGACCAGGCCATTGATATGGGGGGTAATATTCTCCGTATTGAACCCGATAATATTGATGAAGCCTTTACTTTTGATCCGCTGGTCACCCACTATTGCAAGGAAACTGGAATTTGGGGCTTCATGGAACGTATGAAGAGCGGCCATGATGAGAGAATATCTAAACAGTTTGTTTCCTCCTGGAACAACATAAATGTTTTGGTGGGAGGAATCTATTTTCAGCTCAATGAGGAGTTAATCGCTGAGGCTACGGGGCTCCCTATGGTGGGGAGAAAGTACAAAAAAACTAGTCGAACTGCAGACCCTATCAGCCTTAAACAATTTTTCAAAGAAGGAGAGCTGTCGGTCAGAAAACAGGGGGGTTTCAACAAAGAGGAGCTACCGGACTTCTGGCCTAAAACTTGTCTCATTATTATGAAGTACTTCACTCTTGAAGGTAAGTTTACGGTGTTCTACAACTACCACCTTCCTTTCCTAATTCACATTAGGAATAAAGATTTAATCTCCATTCTGTTTTATCTTTTGCATTCCATTGAAAGAAATATCCTTGATATTAAAAGCAACCCGGAAAGAGTTATCCTCCACCAAGGCCTCCTCTATCTTTTCCAGTTTCACAAAGCCATATGCCCGGCACCCCAACCCCCTCTAATTATTCATATGATGCCCCAGGAAACACCCGCTGAAAAAGCCAAAAAGACCTCCAACTCCTCCTCCTGGTCCATCCATATCACCCAGGGGCCTGCAAAGTCTGAGAAAAAATCCCGTAAAAAAATTATTAAGATCCCCACCCATAAGAAGGATAGCTTGGTGGACTCTCATGTTTCAGACTTTTTGGATTGCATGGAAGAGAAAGGGGCTGACAGCACACCCAAGACAGAGTTTAAGCCAAAAAAATAGAAAACTACGGAAACCCTGGTCAATTTAGAGGTGGACCTTTGCGGGTCTAGCCGTAGGAGGTCTAACAAAATTTCCAAAGAGAAATGCAAAATCAAGATGCTGGAGATGACCTCCAAAGAGCTCTCCCTGACAGAAAATGCCTCCCAATCCACAAATTCTAGAAGGGTTTCCTCGGAAGGCGATATGAGCCTGACTGCTAACACCCCCTTGACCAACCCCCAGAGAACTATGAGTCCTAACCCTCTCCAAAGCCCCCATGGTGACCCCTAGGTTAAATCCCTCCCATCTGGAATGGAGGAAAAATGCAATTTCACAGGCACCCTCAAAAGTAAATTTGTGAATATTGACAAGGAAATTATAGAGATCAAAAAGGGTATGCAGGACCTGATGGACCTCTACAGGAGAGCAAACAAATTTTCTCTGAAAGTGATGCATGCCTCGGCGTTAACCCTTTGCAACATGCATGAGAAGTTGGCTGATGGCAAACTAGAAGCGAATGATGAGAACAACGACCTGTTTCTGTTTCTCCCGGAGGAGTGGGCGCAATCCCTGCTGTCCAAACAGCTGGGAGAGAAGAATTAATTTTGTTGCCTATGGTTTTGGTTTTTTTGACTGGGCTAGTCCCTTGGTTCCCCTGCTCTGTTATGGGGGTTAATTTTAAGTTTAGAATTTTGTTTTTGTCGAGCCCTGAGTGGCTTAGTGACAATATTTTTGAAGACGTTATTGTTAGTAAGTTCTCTGGTTTTATCTTTTTAAGTAGATCTGAAACTTTTGTTTTTGATAGAGGTAGAACTTTTAATGCCTATGATAACCTACTAATCTACTATAAGCTTCAATTGGTGCCATTAATATGCTATTAAGGGTCTTCTAGTCCCCTGTTTCACGAGCCAGCACCCTCTTGCTACTTTTTCTATCAAAAACATTCAAAGAATAGTTCTTATGGCCTATGGGTCGTTGAGAGGTATTGTTACCTTTTAGAATTTGAACTTAATCAGAGTTGTGAAGTTATTTTAAAGTTCCAATTATGTGGCCACCAGATTCACCCATATTCACCTTCTTTTCCTTCATTCTTTTGCAGTATAATTCCTAATAAATCTAGTTGATCCACTAGTTTCATAAATAGTTCATCTGGTGTTTTCTTTGTAAGTTGAGGTTTTTTTCCCTTTAAAAGAAAGTGTAGGGTTATGACTCAGTTTCCCACATTTTTTAAGAAAAGGAGAAGTGATAGTTTTATGATCATCAGGTTTTCAGAGAGACGATGGCAAGCATTGTAACTTGTATAATAACAATTTTGTTTGGAGTTTTGGAATACAGATCATAGTTTTATAGACCTTCTTTGAATTCACATATTTGTATGCAGTCTTGGATTTGATGTTTCCTTGTAATTTATTCACTCGTTCGATCATGCAAGTATTTGTCTATGTAGTGCATCTTTAAGTGGGTATAACTAACTCTTTCATAGGTTATAAGCTATGTTTCCTCAAAATTTTCTCCATAATTTGGTTAAGTATGAAGAGTATTCATCCTCCTAACCTATTAATGATAAGAAGATGTCAAACATCCTTATGAAGCACCTATATGTAAGTAGTTTAATCATCATAATTGTGTCATATGCTTATAACTTGTCTTCTTTTCAAGAACTCCATTGTGATCAAAGCTTCATTTCAGTTACATCATCTTTGGTATATCACCTAGTAGATTAGAATTTTTTCAAGGTTCACGCTTTTTCCTTCTTGCATCTTCTATCTGTTTTCCATCAACTTTTTCCCTTTTGGTTCAACGTTTGCATAATTTATATATCAAATAGGAATAGGCCTAGAATCTAGAGCTTCACTCCATCCATAGGAAAATCCCACCACCTAGGAGTGTTTCCATGTTTTTATAAAATCATCGAGTCTTCATGCAAGATTGAGGAGGGTGCAATTTTAGTCTTGAACATGACATGCTAAAAGTTTGTCCATAAAAAAAGGTGAACAACCCAATTATATTCAAATGATAAACATCAAAATTAGACTAAACATTCAATGCAACTTGTGTTTGATCATAGAAATCAACAATAATGAATAAAAATAATCCTTCTACCTAATTGACCTTTGTGGATAATAAGGGCAATTTTTTTAAAACTATTGAAACATGGTTGCTTGAACTAGTAGCATGACATTGCTATGCGTGAGATTGATTTTAAAAAATTGGCTCCTAAAGGATATATTTATAGAGTTCCAAGATTTCTTATTGATAGTGGACATATAATAATATATTTATAATATATATCAAGTTGTTTGATTTGTTATGAGAGAAATGGTGGATATAATCAAGATTTTTAAATAATTTTTAGATTTTTGGAGAGATAATCACAGGATGGTTTTAAAATAAGTTTTATTTTTTTTAAAATATATATTTTTTATTTTTAGATGTGTATATGGGATAATTTAATTAATTTTATTAGTTAAATTCATGTGAAAAGGAACATGAAATACAAATTAGAACTTAAGAAACTGAGATAAGACCTAGGAAAAAATAGATTAAGACTTTGAAAAAATTTAGAAATAATTAAAATAAAGAAAAAATTAAGGCTTAATGAAAATATAAAAATGATATAATAAAAATTATTAATATTTTAATAACTAATTATATTAATTATTTAAAGTATCATTACTGAGGCCATGTTTGCATTTCTGTTCCTTCTGAGCTAAGCATATCTTAGTATAATTAACTAGATTCACCAGGCATTGTCATGGCTTTTCAAATTTACTCGACTTCAGCATTGAAAGTCACACATAAGTACTTTGAATAAAAATAAAGAGGTTTTCACAATGCAAATAATGTCTTTTCCAAGATAGCAGAAGACTTTTTTTAACGCAAAATTGGCATAGTCATTATATTATATAATTGTTTGAAAGATTTACACTTCTTCAAGGGCTCAAGAGGGAAAGAAGCAGGGAAGAAAACCCTCTATCCCAGCCCATACAATTTAAACTTTAAAATAGACCCACTTAAATGCTAAAGTAGTGATGGATAATGCCACTGAGAACTACTAGACTGAAAAACATGTCTTCCGAGCAAAATGTAGAGCATGACTATAACTTCAACATCTATTAATAGGGAAAAAAATAATGCAGATCCTCCTTAAGCTAAAACCTAGCTTGTGAAACATAATATAACCCTTAGGGATAAATCACCAATCAAAAATGGTCCTATGGAGCCAAATTCTTCTAATAACACATTTTACCTTTCCCTTTGGTTGAGCCTCTGCCGACATGGGAAGTTGCAGAAGATATTGGAGTAGTGATAATAGCTGGGGATGCCTCTATTTCATCATTCTCCACAAATGCCAACACAATGGAGATTCTTTCAAATGATAGAAATGCCTTTTCCATCATCCCACTGGGGAGAATGTCCATAAAATTTCTAATTTCTCTCCTTAGGTGTTGGATATCATGTCCCTCCAAAGCCAGCTTAAGAATATCATACATGCATGAAAAATCATTTTTATTGTCTAAATGAGTAGGAGGAAAGAGACCCCCAATCTAGTCCTTAGATTCCCGTAGCTGATACAGTCTGAGTGCCACATGGAGCTCCCCTTTAGTCACGAATTCTGGTTTCAAAATCTTTGAGGCCATTTGGAGGAATACTCTGTATTCCGGAAGCATGTCATACCAATTTAACAAAAAAATGGATACTACCTAGGTATGGAAGATGTATCTTGGAGCATCTGGTAGGAGGATACTATCACCTAAAATGCCTATGATTGCCTCAATGACATGACCTAGGAGTGGCTTAAAAGATACTTTCATCTGTCTACCCAAGTATGGTCATACCACTAGGTGTTCCCAGTCCTTAATTCATAGAGAAATCCTAAGATTAAGCCCTTTGTAATCCATGCTTACCCCTACAAAAGCCTATAGAGATACTAGCTATTGTAGGAAGAGCCAAAAATGGAAACGGAAATGGGGGATTAAATATCCCAAGACTGCATTAATCTTCATGATGAGCGAGAATGTGAAGAGGCCCTGAGCTTAATGCCACACACGGTGTTGATTAGATAAATCTTGATACCCTACACTATTATTAATGAAATTGATTTCCTTGGATAATTAAATTTTACAATCATCCTTTCCTAGACACTTAGCATACCTTACCGAGTGACACCTCTACTACTTACCTCATATCACTTAAAATCATGCTTTGATTTGAATCAACTTGGCCACTCCTCCAAACAAAAGATGTCTAGAGATGTGATAGGAGCATGATTCACACATCTACTCATTTGTACTATGCACATGATCCATCTAATACAACTGATAGTGCACACCATTTAATTCCTTTTATAGACAGTAAATATGTGTTAATTTCCTTCCCATACAATAACCACCTAAGGACATTGATGCCAGTTACTGATGACATTCCTCCCTCAAAAATTTTGGCATTTGATTCCTCTGTACCTACACATAATCTGATTCATAGTCCACCTCACCTCCATCCACACCTAGACTTTTTAGCCAGCCAGCTAATTTATTGGCTTCCCTATAATAGTGCAAAATTGTTTATGAAGAGAAGGCAAGGAGGAGTTTGAGTACTTCTTGCAATACATATTGTAGCTCCCAATTTAATGGAGATTCGGCTGATAAGTAAGAGGCAATTAATAGGAAGTCACCTTCGATGTGAAAGTTAGTTACTCCCATGTGAACAACAATTCTGACCCCACATAATATTGCCCATGCCTCAGCCATATTGTTTGTGTCTTGAGGGTGTTTGTAGTATGCATCTACAATGAGAGATTTATCCCTTCTCCTCAGAGCCAAACCTGAATCAGACTGTCCTGGATTACCTTTACAGGCACCATCAAAATTTATTTTAATGTGATTGGAGTCTGGGGGAATCCATTTGATGTCTTTCTTGATTTTTTTTTTTTGGCATTCTACCAACTAGTACCCCTTTGAATGGGATAGAAATTTGTTTCCAACTGTTTAGATTAGCATTGTCAAATGACGTAAAGGTATAAGAGAGTGTCTTCACCTTTGATACATGAGAATTGACCATTTATGAGACATATTTTTCCACCATTATGCAGACTTGGTCTTCCAATGAAATGTGTTTCCTGAAGATTCTTTAGTTTCTCTCCCACGACAAATACCATACCTCTATAGTAGGGATTACTCACCAGATTATTAAGAAGAATGATTCTTGGTGTAAGAGAGGCCACTGGTGTAGAACATCTTGAGTGATATGTGAAGGGGGCCATGCCATCCAAGTTTACTAAGAGACCATTTCTAAATCTTTTGTGTGAAATCACAACTTGCCAGAAGATGATTAGAGTCCTCCACTACTAAGCCACATAAGAGGCAGGGGAAGGTGTTCATGATCCCAAGGTGTTTTAATCACATGCTAGATAAAATCCTATTTTGGATTGCCAACCAAATGAAGACCCCAATTTTAGGAAGGAACGCATTATGCCAGGAAAACTTAAGAATGAAATTTGGGGAATTTGGGATTGTTACTAGAGATTGGTAGCCCTCTTGGGTAAAAGTACAAACCTATATCACACTTTTACAAAGGAAGAGGACCACGACATGCAAAGTAGTTAAACTTCAACGACATAAAAGTGGTATTTGTGTCTAGAATTTGAAAATGATGTAAACTAATGAAATATGTAAAATTGGATTTAGTTTATCCCTATAATTTAAAAAAAAAAATTGAATAAGAATTGACATAGTTTATTAATTTTTGAAGTCAATTTTTTAATGTTGAAAAACGCTGAAAATCGAGGGTTTAGTTCCCGCTAAAAAAATATATGTAAATAATCTTTTTTTTCTCTGATTTCAGAATATGTTTTAGATGACATGTAAAGCTAGTGCAGAAAAAAAGAAAGATTGGTTTTCAGTATATATTTTGTCTGTTATAACTATTCAAAGTCGACATTACCCAAAATTAACAGTTTTTGTCTCCCACCTGATTTGCCCTTGCAAATCGACACCAAATACAAAACAAATAATATATTCTTGAAGAGCACTCTCTCCTCTAGTGTTAAATATAAGTTTTAAAATTTCCCAACATGATTTGCTATTTTTTATCTTTTTTCAAACGAGCATGTTCTTCAATGTTAAATACCTAATTGCAGTTTTTTAACTTATAATATATTATATTTAATCAAAATACTATAAAAATTATATGACCATAATCTAGACTTGGAGCTCTACAAAAGGGTATTTTTAGATTTTAAGAACAATTCAATCTTGGTGGACAAATAAGCCCTAGAAATGACATGTTTCAAGTTTTCCTTTATTTTTTTGCTTATTTGGCTGCCACATGGGATGCTACATAGGTAGTTTCAGCCAAAATAGGTCTGGCCGAAACGGGTCTGGTCGAAACATGGGCCGACCAACCATAGTCGCGTGAATGACCACAACCCTTAAAGTTGATATAAATAAAAGGTTTTTTAAAAAAAAAATTAAAAACAAAAATTGATTATTCTGACTTAAAAAAGGTTTTTTTACTAAAATCATTTTTTTAATTGTTTTAAAAGCGTATTTTTGGGTGTTAAAGGGCAACTAAGAATTAAAATTATCAAGGAGGTTTTTATTATTTGTAAGTTTTTTTTAAAGTTTTTTGAGATTTATTTATGTTTTTAATTATTAAAGCATTATTCAATATTAAATTATCAATATGATTTTTGAATTTTTTATCAATTATATGCTTTTGTGTATGCAGGTGAATCGAAGCTCTCAATTTGAACAAATTGTGCAATGGGAAATAAAAGAAATAGAGCGAAAAAATATGATCGAATAAGGGATGAAAAAATGAAAGGTCATACAAAACATAATGAAGATGAACCTGTTGAAGTCCAAGAAGATCCAATTCAAGTAGGGGAACCAATTAATGTAAATATATCTTTTCACATGGGTAATTTGATGGAGATGGATGACGATTCATTTTTTAGTCAATTTTCATCTAACAAATTGGTACCTAAAAGCACAATGAAAAAAAACAATGCAAAAACATTTGGGATGAATATTTTCAAAATAAAAGTCTAATTGGAAAAGCATAATTATTTGCTAGGTTATTCAGGAAAAATGAAATGACTCCTGTTTTGGAGTTGTTCGGTGTTGATAACAAGAAAAACTCAGGAGACAATGTAAATCAAACAATAGTTGAAAATTTGTAGGATGCATTGAATGACATTAACAACTCAAGTCAAGGAGCTAATTTAAGTGTTGCACATAGAGCATTGATGACTACTTCATCTAGTAGGAGGTTGACACAGAGAAAACAAGTACATGCAATTTCTATTTTACTGAATGTATCTAGAAGAATTGTTCAAAGATATATCAGGAAGAGAAATATGTTAGATGAAAATATTCAAAAGAATTGGGTTAATATTTGTAGACTTCCTCGAAAAGACAAAATTTCTGAAGACAGGTCATTGAATATTGGACTGCTCACTCTCATGTTTCTTCTAATAGAAGGGATACTATAGATACCAGTTTGAAAATTACACATCCAAAACATTTTATAGATACAACACAAATCGAATTGTTTGAAGCATTCAAACAAGAATTTTTAGATGTGAATATATGTCAAAGAATGTTTGAGAGGTTGTGCCCTTGCTTTGTATGCATAAATAAGGTACGTGAAACTTGTTGTTTCCAAAATCATGTTGAGTTTCATCTATATTTGCAATCATATAAAAAGGTTATGGCAGTACTTAATTCAGATGTACTCATCCCTGCAAATATGACATAATTTGTGAAGTCTATATTATGTGATAAATCAAAAGATTTAGATGAGTTCAAAGTACAATGTATAAAGAGTGCATGCAGTGATTGTGGAGATTAATATAAATTTCTATTGCAAATTGAGAATATTAATATTGCAACACTAGTTTTGTGGAAGAGATTTAAATATGAGACATACCGAACTAAGAGCGGAGATGAAACCAAAAAAATTGTATTGAAGAAGAGTTAATTTCCCTACCTTGAGTTTATGACCAGGTTTCATACTATCATTTATCCACATATCCAACATTGTCATGGTGCAAGATGGCAAGCTAAACAGTTTCGTGATTCAAAAAATTATTTTCCACCTGGTTCTATTCTTTCAATTTTAGATTTCTCTAAGAACTATACATTCTCCCCTTAATCAAAGCTTCAATCTCAATATTATCATTCTGAGCAAGTTGCAATATTTGTGCAAGTGACCTATAGACATGCACAATTTGATTTGGATGAGGTAGAAAGTACCAATCAAAATGAACGCAATATCATCAAGGAGGTTCATTTCTATATCAATGATGATAATGTTCATGATAGGAGCTATGTGGCTCATTGTTTTGCAATGTATTTTGAAGATATTGTGAATCATGGGATAATAGCTTCACAACACTAGATTTGGTCTGATGGTTGTTGAGGTAAGTGTATGCACTTCAATTCATTTTCAAATTCTCATTGATTACTTGTTAAATTATTATGTGATCATAATCTTGTGCATATGTAACAACTTAATCTTGCAGGACAATTTAAATCTGCAAAAGCCTTTAATTGGCTAGCTATTCAACATACTAGATGCAATTTTAAGTTTCTATGGAACTTCTTTTAAAGTGGACAAGGATAAAGAGAGCACAATGGATCAGGAGCATGTGTGAAGCGTGCACTTTACCAACACAAACTTCCAGGTACAAATGGTGTGAACAATAGTTATATATATTAGATGTATTTGAACTTTAAACTGATAGTTTAGAAATTTACAGCTAACATGATAGAGAATCCAAATAAAATTGTTGAATGGTGTAAAAATCATTTTTCTATTCGGGATACCAAATAAAAAAAACATCATTTTTGGGAAGTGAAAGGTAATTTATAGTTTGTAGGAAAAATCTAAATTAAAATTTAATTTCGTGTTCATCTATGTTATCATAATTGTTGATCTAATCCTTACAATTGTCAAAGGATTGTTGGTATTAGAAGTTTACATCAATTGATGAGTACCAGACAACACAAGCCTCTATTGATTCAAGTAAGAGAAAAATCATGTTTCTGTATTGACTACATTGAGGACAATCCAATGAGTCAATGCCAGAATATTGCAAATGGATATGTTTCACAATCAGATATATGAAGGAGTTAATCAGAATGCCTCCTTATGAAGATGATGACATTGACATAAACATTCATGATCCCATATATTGAGCTGATTATGAGCATGTTTCTGATTTGGTTTTTATAGGTGCATGCACATGTACATGATATTTTATTTAAATTTAATTTATTGTACTTTCAATTTGAATTTAATATCTAATCTACATTTGTATCTAGGTGATATTTTTGTTGTGGTTGTGGACCCTGACAATGCTGAAATTTTAGATTATTATCTACTAAGATGCACAAAAGCAAAATACAAATTGCCAGAAGAAATTGTAGATGGTGATGGACAGTCATATCTGATTGGTTCAGTTGTTATTGAAGGAACATATTATCAGCAAGTAAAGATAGCCATAAATGGTTATCAATTTATTGAATATATGTCTGGTAAAAAGGTTCTATAATACAGTCACTTGGTTATAGAAACAAGGTTGCAATTTGAGACATTGCAAAAAAGAGGACATGGAAATCAAGAGTGGAGGTTTCCTATTGAAGAACATGAAATTTTTTTGGAGATAATACAAGCCAAAGAGGATCCAGACTATATGTATCAGGAGCTTTAGGATAAAATTCTTTTTGTAGCTCTCGTACTTTCATATTTGAACTCTACAGTTTGAACTCTTACTTAATATATTGGACATTAGATATATGTTATTGAACACTACAATTTGAACTCTATAGAACTATACATGCTTGGTTCAATTCGTTTATTATATTGCTTAAATATGTATGTTATTATATATTTATGTGTTAATGTGTATGCTTTGATACCTCTCCTTAAGACATCCCCTTTTAGATTATTTTAAATTAGTTACATGACAAATTGAATAGGTTAGTTAATTGTATTTTGATGGTTCAATTCATTAATTATATTGCCTATTTATATGTATGTTATTATATATTTATGTGTTAATGTGTATGCTTTGATACCTCCCCTTAAGACATCCCCTTTTAGATTATTTTAAATTAGTTACATGACAAATTGAATAGGTTAGTTAA
>MU223990.1:18289-35720 GCA_018584345.1 Thuja plicata | reverse complement strand
TATATATGTAATGTCTAAAATATGAAATAACTCATTCACATGTATAACATACATACATATATGAAATGATGAAAATGAACATGTATATATGTAATGTCTAAAATATGAAATAACTCATTCACATATAGATAACATACATACATATATGAAATGATGAAAATGAACATGTATATATGTAATGTCTAAAATATGAAATAGCATGTAAGTGTATAGGTCTGAAATAACAACATATAACATGTAAATGTATAGGTCTAAAATAACACGTAGATGAAATGTCTGAAATAACACGTAGATGAAATGTCTGAAATAACATGTAGATGAAATGAAATGTCTCAACTAGGACCATGTCTTGATCCATGACCTGATGATGGTCCACCTCCTCCTGATCTCTGTGTGCAATAAAAGAAATATACGTGTCATGCATACACACATGTATAATAAACTAAATACTTATGATCATAGAGAAATTAAGTTTGAAAAAACATGTAAATTTACCTGTCTGTCATGATGCACATGATTTCCAGGAGTCTGTAAATATCCATATCCATGCTTGACACTATCCATAATACTCTAGAGAACATGTATATATATGTATATATATCAGAATTTTAATTCAAATTATTTATGTCATTTACATGTGTAAGTTTTATAAATACATCAAAAGTTAAATAAATATATACCATAGCATCATGTAGTGCTCTCCCGATATCACTCAAATCCGAATCATGTAAGTATGAATCATGTAATGACAGATGTGAGGGATAAATCTAGTGATATGTAAGAAAGCTAGAAAAAAGTTGACGAACTAGACGTGATGAAGTGGCCTAGGTAGACTTGTGAGGTGCATCCTCACCAACTGCAGTCTGCTGAGGTGCATCCTCACTAGCTGTAGTCTATTGAGGAGCTGTAGGTGGTGAAGGAATATCGGCCTCCTATCTTTGTGCACCCTGACAACCTGATCCAATAGATTTGCTAAGAATGGTGGGTATAAATGCTGGGACATCCTTGAGAGAAACCCCGGTGATAATTTGTATATCCTAATATGCACAAGGTATATCACTGGATAAATATGTGCACGTACGATGGAACTGGTCCAAATCATATATAGCTGCAACCTCAAAGGGAGATGGTATATCTACTATATTGTATGGATCATCAGTAGAGGATGTAGCCTATATAGGTGGAGGAACACCAGAATGGGAACACAACATGTATCTCCCTAAACAATCAGATGACATCTCATGAACCTGTGTCACGATACTTGTGATACTAGAAAATACATTTTTCCTCATACTATGATCAGGTACAGTCTGTCCTACAGTTGCCATTTCCAAACTTTTTAGTACAACCAAAAGGTTTAGACCCACGCTTGCCCACTTATTCGCGGGCACTGGGACATTAGGCCCTTTGAATCTATCTGATAATCTCCCCATCCCCTGACCAGCATAACAAGTAAAATCTATGTAATCAACATCATAATGCAAATGAAATTTTGCAAACAATTGTTTGTAGAAATATAGTGGAAGCTCATCCTTCTAGGGAAACGTATGATGAGCAGCCAACCATCGAGGATATATAAATGGTACAACAAGGTCATCCTCACACCGCGTAGTCATATAGCCTTTGACCTGTGCTCTATCTGGGTAAAAAGGAAACATGGTCTTCACCATAGCGGTGGAGACCTCTGAATCAATCTGTCTATACTTCACAGTGCCAGTAACACTATGGGAGAGAGAACTATAGAGTCAATCAATAGATATACTATCACAAGTGTTGTATGACTAAACTATGTCAATCATACAAACTAGGTCCTCTCTAATGACCTTCACCCTATCCCTATTAGGGAGGGTGGTGGATGAATGGATACCCAGATTGAGAACCTCAATATCTTGTGTCAATCGAGCTATGGTACTGGCAAATAAATCCTCCCTGTCCTCTCTAGAATCAATCGATCTATGAGAAGATTGGGAACTATGACCCCCCTATACACTGGCATCTCTAGAATCTACAGGCAATGCCCCTCTACCCAATGCCATGTGATATAAAAAATATATTTATATATGCTAGAAAGTATAAAGAAGAATATATGTTTAGATCAAGCTGCACATGTACATGGTCCAATTCTAATTTAATTATATATTTTTAACACATGTACATTAAAAATAAATAAACTAGAAAACACTTTAATGCATGTACATTTGAACAAAAAATTATTTAAAATTATATATATACATACATGTGCATATATTTTCTAACGAAAAGAGATTTTGAGTTATGGATCAATTTTGTTTGTAGGTTTACAACTAGCCGAGTTGAATGTAAAATAATGTTTCATGTTTAGGTTTAGAGATCAACTTGGTTTATTTATCAATTAGGTTTAGGATTAATTTGTTTTTGGTTAGCCCGTTCATGTTGGTTTCTAGCACGTTCTAGTTTAAGGTCAGGGTTCATGTGTTGGTTGAACATGTTAGGGTTTAAGTTTATGGTGAGGGTTCATATATGTTTGTTTAGTGTTAGGATTTATGTTGGTTAACATGTTCCAGTTTCATGTTATTTTCTAGCTAATGCCATGTCACATGATAGATAAAATAGATTAAAAAAAACACTTGAATACATGTATGTTCAAAAAAACATTCAATTTAGCACATTAAGGTTTATGTTGATTTATGTATCAGTTTCATATTAGGTTTCTATTAGGGATCAATATGGTCAGGGTTTCAAGTGTTAGGGTTCACATGTTAAAGTTTATGTTAAAATTCATATTTCAGTTTCATGTTAGGGTTCAAGACATTGGTTTCATATTACGGTTTCACATGTTAGGGTATAATGTTATGTTTAATACATGAATGTTACATAATAAGTTAATGTCTTGTACAGTTCATTTTCCTAATATTTTGTAAAATTTTGCTAAGGTTTTCTTAGGGTTCATGTTAGGGTTCAATATGGTTAGGTTTCATGTTAGGGTTAATGTTAGAGTTTTTAAGTTGATTTATGTTTCAGTTTTATGTTAGGGTTAATTTGTTAGAGTTTATGTTGATTTATGTTTCAGTTTCATGTTAGTTTTATGTATTGTAATATTTTCCTAATGTTTTATAACATATGTAATAAAAATAAATTAATTAACTAAATAATATTTTCCTAATGTTTTGTAACACATTCCTACTGTTTTCTAATATTTTGCTACTATTTTGAGACATTTGTAATAAAACTAAATTAATTAACTAAGTAACTAACATATAATCTTAACTGAATAAAAAAACATTAAAATCTACATAAAACAATATTGTATATTTTCTAAAATTAAAAATAACAAGATTAAAACAAAAAACATCAAATAATAGTGCAATTACATTAATTTAACTAAACAAAACTTAAAAACATTAAAAAAACTAACCTATTTTCAGCCGAAGTACCCCTATTCTGCTATGCAATTATCGGAAGGCGCTCAATGCAAATGAGCCACTCAAATAATTTTTTGGCCTATATATAATTTTAAGGGTTCCGACTGAACTGTGTTTTGGCTGGACTAGTTTTAGCTGAAGCACGTCTACCACATCGAAACCATATGGTGCCACATGTGCACTACATATGTACAAACATACATGTTTCGGCCGAACAGGGTCCGGCCGAAACAAGTCTGGCCAAAACAAGCCAAATGTTCCTCAAGTGTGACACAACTCTGTATGTTTACCCTCTTTGACTGTATATTTTCCTGAATTACTCTTTTTCTAAATCAGATGGGCCCTATCACCGTTAGTGGATATGAACCTTGTTTTTAGTATTTCCTCCAACTCCAATTTCTCTACTTGTGGAATTGGGAAATGTGTAAAGTCCTTCCATTTACAAATCCCATCTATCCTATTAAATTAGTCATTAACCCTTTCCCCCCAATATTGGTCAAGGGTGGTTTTATCCCTCTAAAGATTAGGGAGGTTTGATAGCTAAGGGAAGCCATTCTAAGAATCTAACCAAAACAATGCCTGAGAACCCGAGTTAATTTGCCACGAGAAATTAGGGAGTATGACATCTTTGCTTTTAACAATAAAATTCCACATGACTGAACTTGTGGGGGGGTTTCTCATTGATAAAATTATTTACCAGTCATCCAAGTCAAAGTACTTTACTTTGATGACCTTAGCTCAAAGGCTATTAGGGCAACCATATATTTTTTATGACAATTTTACACATAGGATGAGATTTCTTTCATGAATTCTATGGAAGCCTAAACCCCCACTACCTCTAGGTTTACAAAATTTGCTCCAAGAAACCAGAGGGACCTTTGATTTATCATCCATATTCTCTTTCTAGATGAAGTCCCTCAAATATTTCAAAATATTTTTCATCACGCTCGGGGGAGAAAGAATGACTTACATGATATAATTAGGCATTGAACTTAAAACATATTTTGCTAGTAGGATTCTACCTGCCACTGAAAGCAACCTAGCTTTCCAAGATGCAATAATTTATTTGATGTTTGACACAACTCCATCCTAGAATGTAGTTTTGGCCTTGACTTGAAATAATGGGATACCGAGATACTTGCAAGGGGTTTGTGCCACTTAATATCCCAAGCTCCTCTGAATAACTCTGCACGCTTTAGAATTAGTATTGAAAATAAAGATCTTTGAATTTTCCTCATTTAGTTTTTGGCCTAAGGCCTCGCAGTATTCTGCCAAGGTTTCCTTTATAACGGTTTCTTCCTTAACACATCCTTTCCCAAATAGTAAGGAGTCATCTGCAAAGAGAGTATGTGAGATTGTTAAGCATGACTGTCTAATGTTGATACCTTCTCACATTTCCAAGGATTTTTTAAAGCAGATGAGTCTGTTGAGTCCTTCCACAAGAATAATAAAGAAAAAGGGAGAGAGGGAGTCCCCCTATCTGACTTGTTGTGAAGAGGATAAATATCCACATGGAGTGCCATTAACCATGACTAAAAATTTAGCTCCTGAAATGTAGGAGGCCTAATTGCCAAAATCCTAGTAGGTCTAAATTCCTTGTTTTCTCTTATTTCTCCCAAAACCTCCAACTGAAACCAAAAAATACCTTGAAAATATTCAAGATATCAACAAACACTATCAGAATCCAAATTCCTGACCTCTGGATGCACCCACAACCCTAGTTTCTTGCAGGACCTAGTTTTTAGCCTATTAATTAGGCCTCTAGATCAGTCAGCATGAACAATTGTCAAAATGATCTCCAACATCCGATTCACCTCCTTCCACCTTTGAATCCTTTTAGGAGACTATCTAGGGCACCTAAAAAATTCCACTAAGTCTTTTTCAAAAGATCATGGGTGCTCAAACCACTTCTTTCTTCACCCTGTCCTGGCTCACCTCGATTCACCAGTCAGTCATAGGGCTTCCTATTTGGTCAAAGACATCCACTGCAACTAAAATAATGAAAGAAAAAATCCTATCTATAGACTCTAAACCTACTTCCCCCATGATTTAAGTCAAATCCAATAGTGGGTTCTTAGGTTAGAGCCATTTCTAACTAAATAGCACTATGAAGTCACTTGTAGACCAGTGACGTTCAAATTTCAATAAATTTACACTAAAAAAACTTATAAGTAAACTATATAATGCATATGGAAACTAATTTAAACCACTACTCCCCCATGGGGTCTGATCACCTATGCGAGACCATACATAGCCGTACAGTAGCAAAGAGAGAATGCAGATTACAAGAAAGAGTGACAAATATCCGTACATAAGTCTCCAAAATAATTGTTGCAATCCAAAATTTCATTAACCTCCTCAAAAAATCAAATCCATGCTCATATACCAATCATGGGGTAGTTACAACTACACTAACTACATTTTGCAATTTCTTGCAAAAGTTGCTCTAGCAACTTTCAAAGTTGCTAGCAACTTTTTGCACTTTGAGTTCATTTTGACTCTTTTTTGTCAAATCGATGGGTGAGTTTGACTTTGATGACCCTAGATAGGATATGCAGGGTCCTAAACTCTCCTCAAACCCACATTACACTAAAATATCAAGTTTTAACTATTAAAGCCAAATTGACCCTAAAACTCTTAATGAGCACTATGTCTCTTACAAACATGAAGTTAACTTATCATTGCATCTAACCCATTGGACCTTATTCAAAACCACACAAAAACATCTAAAAAAACCCTAAAACACACCAAAACATTAAATGGGGAGGTGCCCTGCACCATACTCCCCTGGACAAAATAACTCATGTCCCTTGAGTGGAGGTCTTCAATGGTGACCTCATGTTTCCTGGAATATTTGCCTCTATCATCCAAGTTGCCTCAACTTTAGGTAGTCCCTGTCACTTGATAAGGTACTCCTTGTAGTTACCCTTCCTTGTCTTCTTTATCACTTTATAATACAGTACACTTTCCAGTTTCAGTGGCATTGGGGTAGGTAAGTCTTTCACCCAATCATCATCCTCCAAGTTTGTAAGAGTAGACTGACCTATGTCTAAGGATGATCCCTTGTAGGGGTACAAGTCACAAACATTGAAAATGAGTGAAATCCCCAAATCAAGAGGCAATTCCACTTCATAGGAATTATTTCCATACTTATAAAAATTCTTCAGTGGCCCTATCTTCTTCATGAGTAACGTAGCTGGCTAACCTTTGGGTAGCCTCTCCTTCCTAAGATAGGCAAGTAATAGATCCCATACCTTGAACTGCAACTCTCTTCTTGTTTGATCATCTTTTGATTTGTACTTCTCCACTTTCTTTTGTAGTCTTATTGACTTGATCATGAAGTTCCTTCATCTGTTCTGTAAATGACTCTCCTTGTGCACTCCTCTTGTCCTTCAAACTGAGATCCCTCAACTCCAAAATCCCCCTAGGATTGACCCCATATACTATCTCAAAGGGGATTTTACCTATACTCCTATTAATCGAGTCATTATAGGCAAACTCTACTTTCCCTATGATGTGATCCCATGACTATCCATGTTGTTTAGTCAAACATCTTAGCACGTTCCCAAGTGACCTATTGACTACCTATATTTGTCCATCTAATTATGGATGGTAGGTTGAAGAGAAAGACAAGTTTATTCCAAGAATCTTCCATAGGGTCCTCCAAAAGTGACTCACAAACTTATTATCTCTATCACTCACAATATTCAGTGGCAATCCTTTGATCCTTACAATGTCCCTAAAGAATAGACCTGCAATTTGAGAAGCATCATCTATTTTCTTGCATGGAATAAAGTGTGCCATTTTTTCTAAAATGGTCTACCACTGCAAACATACTATCATGAGCCCTAGGTGTCTTTGGTAACCCCAAATCAAAGTCCATACTAAGTCACTCCCAAGGCCTTTGGGGTATGGATAGGGCTGGTAGAACCCACTATTTCTACTTTGTCTTTTTTCCCTCTGAAAAATCTGATATTGTTCTACAAATCTCCTCACATGTAATTGTAACTTAGGCCAATAGTAGTGCCTATTCACTTTTTCCAATGTTTTGTCCACTCCAAAATGGCCCTCAAAGCTACCTTGGTGTTTCTCCTTCACAATGTTTTCCCTCATTGAGCATTGGGGAATACACATAAGATGACCTTTAAATATAAGCCTTCTTGCAGCCTAAACTCATTGAAATCCACTTTGAAACCCTGTTGAAACTTCACACATGCTTCATAGGCTTCTCTGAAATCTTTTTCATCCTTGTAGAGGTCCTTCAAATCATCCACCCCTACACTTTGCAATTGTATCTCTTGGATTGTGAGTACTCTTCTGCTAAGAGCATTTGCAACCTTGTTTTTGATAGAAAAAGCAGCAAGAGGGTGCTGGCCCGTGGAATAGGGGACTAGAAGCACATTAATAGCATATTAATGGCACCAGTCAAAGCTTACAACAGATTAGCATGTTATCACAGAAATTAAAAGTTCTGCCTCTATCAAAAACAAAAGTTGCAGATCTACTTAAAAAGATAAAACCAGAGAAATTGCTATCAATAATGTCTTCAAAAATATTGACACTAAGCCATGCAGGGCTCGACCAAATCAAAATTCTAAACTTAATAATAACCCCCATAACAGAGCAGGGGAACCGAGGGACCATCCCAGTCCAAAAAACCAAAATTATAGGCAGCAAAATTAATTCTTCTCTCCCAGCTGTTAGGACAGCAGGGAACGCGCCCACTCCTCCTAGAGAAACAGAAATAGGTCTCTGTTCTCTTCATTCGCTTCCAGTTTTCCATCAACCAGATTCTCCTACACATTGCAAAGGGTCAACGCCAAGGAATGCATCACTTTCAAAGCAAATTTGTTTGTCCTCCTGTAGAGGTCCATTAGGTCCTGCATACCCTTTTTGATCTCTGCAATTTCCTTGTCAATATTCATAGACTTACTTTTGAGGGTGCCAGCGAAATTGCATTTTTCCTCCATTCCAGAAGAGAGGGGTTTAACCTGGGGGTCACTGTGGGGGCTTTGGAGAGGGATAGGGCTCATAGTTCTCTGGCGGTTGGTCAGGGGGGTGTTAGCAGTTGGGCTCATATAGCCTTCCGAGGAAACCCTTCTAGAATTTGTGGAGTGGGAGGCATTTTCTGTCAGGGAGAGCTCTTTGGAGGCCGTCTCCAGCATCTTGATTTTGCATTTCTCTTTGGCAATTTTGTTAGACCTCCTTCGGCCAGACCCGCTAAGGTCCACCACTAAATTTACTAGGGTTTCCGTAATTTTCTATTTTTTTGTCTTAAAATCTGTCTCAGATGTGCTGTCAGCCCCTTTCTCTTCTATGCAATCCACAAAGTCTGAAACATAAGAGTCCACCAAGCTATCCTTCTTATGGGTTGGGATCTTAATACTTTTTTTATGGGATTTTTTCTCAGACTTCGCAGGCCCCTGGGTGATACAAATGGACCGGGAGGAGGAGTTGGAGGTATTTTTGGCTTTTTTAGTGGGCATTTTCTGGGGCATCATCTGAATAATCAGAGGGGGTTGGGGAACTGGGCATATGGCTTTGTCAAACTAGAATAAACAGAGGAGGAGGCCTTGGTGGAGGATAAATCTGTCCGGGTTGCTTTTAATATCAAGGATATTTCTTTCAATGGAATGCAAAAGATAAAATGGAATGGAGATTAAATATTTATTTCTAATGTGATTCAGGAAAGGAAGGTGGTAGTTGTAGAACACCGTAAAATTACCTTCAAGAGTGAAGTACTTCATGAAAATGAGATAGATTTTAGGCCAGAAGTCCGGTAGCTCCTCTCTGTTGAAACCCCCCTATTTTTTGACCGATAGCTCTCCTTCTTTGAAAAATTGTTTAAGGCTAGTAGGGTCTGCAGTCTGACTAGTCTTTTTGTACTTTCTCCCCACCATAGGGAGCCCCGTAGCCTCAGCGATGATCTCCTCATTGAGCTGAAAATGAATTCCACCCACCGAAACATTTCTGTTATTCCAGGAGGAAACAAAATATTTATATATTCTCTCATCATGGCCACCCTTCATACGTTCCATGAAGCCCCAAATTCTAGTTTCCTTGCAATAGTGGGTGACCAGTGGATCAGAAGTAAAGACTTCATCAATATTATCAGGCTCGATACGGAGAATATTACCCCCCATATCAAAGGTCTGGTCTGCACTCGTCATAATATCTTTGGGGAGCCAAATGTAGTTGCATGCCATAAAAAACCACTCTTTTTTGCAAATCCATTTCAAAGAAGGCTTATACATACCCTGCCGGTTTTGGGGATTTTGGAGATCCAGCTCCGTACTAGCATATCTAACAGATCCATGGGTAACATAAATAGTAATAATAGCATTACTATCAATAATCACCAAAAATGCCTTTTTACACTGACATAGATCACACCACATGAACAAAAGGTAATTATTGAACTTTAAGGGGCTTTGGGTTTTGTCTTCCATAATCACACAGGTAACTCAAAAATGCCAACACGTGATCGAGGAAGGAAACATCATAAAGATTCTAGCCTAGCACATTTAGACAACTGTCTTCATTTCTCCCTCGATGATACACTGAGTCATCAGAGGTAAACCACCAACTAACAACCAACTATTAAGCTTGGTTTGTTTAACCCCTATTGCCGTCAAAGAGTCAGCCATCGAGTTTCCCTCTTTGTAGGTATGGTCTATAGATATATGTTGGAAGCTCTCCAAAAGCTCACGAACTTCCAAAATAATGGGACTAGTTCACCACCTAGCACTTGCACCACTCTTAACTGCCTCTATTATTACTTTGGAATCACCTTCGATTTCCAGCTGACTAAAGTTCATCTATTTTGCTAGTTTAATCCCCCAGAGAAGAGAAGTCCCTTCTGCCTGGGTGACATTACAATTATTGATAGGTCCCGCATAAGCCAGAAGGAAAGTGCCATGGTGGTCTCTCAGCACTCCTCCCCCACCATGCTCAAGGTTGTTAACTGCCCCATCAAAGTTTAATTTTATCCTGCCTCTAGGAGGGGCAGTCCACTTGGTGGCTTTCCTAACATTCATTTTTGTGCTGTCAAACCTGGAGAACCCACTCAGGAGGTTCGAGCGTTCCGCTATCTTAGCTTCCAAGGAAGTAGGAGGGCTAGAAGGGAGCTTCCATTTAGCCATCCTGACATTTTCACTTAGTATCTTAGTTCCGATATGTAGGCAGGATTTAGGCTGGATGCCTATCTCCCTGAATATCATGTTGTTCCTTTCCTTCCAAATGGGCCAGCATATGTGCGGGGGAAGCATACGCTAGAGGAGTTGGAGCAGAGGGTGGTTTGAGGGGGATCTCCATTTAATGAATTTATGCACCTCATCACCAAGGACCCATGAGATACCCAGCCTATCAAAAATTCCACTCCACATGCTAGTAGCATAGTCACAGTGGATGAAGAGGTGATTAATTATCTCTTCTGCCATCGCACAAAGGATGCATCTGTTAGCCATTGAGAAGCCTCTTTTAGTGAGATTATCTTGAGTTAGGATCTTACCGTGCATAAGGGTCCACCAAATTTTTTTTATTTTAGGCGTGAGTTGGGGGATCCGCACTTTCTTCCAATCCCCTGGGTTGCATTCTTCCTTAAGAAGTAGGTTATAAGCTGAGCTAACAGTGAAAGCCCCAGACTGGGTGTGGGTCCAAATAATAGAGTCTTCAATCTCAGAGATTCTGATACTAGTTAGGATGTCCATAAGCTCCTTTGCAGTGTTGTAGATCTGGTCTGTCCCTTAATTGATTAGGTATATCAGTCCAACTTCTTCTGTTGGTATAATTGGAAGCTCTAAGAACCAGGGCAGGTCGAAGGAGATCCATAATTGGTTTGAATTTATTACCCAGTTGAGGATGGTTCGTGATCCAGTGGTCATTCCAGAAACTAATGGATCTACCATTTCCAATTTTCCAAAAATCCCCTCTGGTGAGGAGGGCCTTACACTTGCATATATTTATCCAGAGTTTGGAACCACTAGGGTGGTCGCTGTTGTGGAACCTAGTTCTATAGGGGTGGCCTTGAAGATATTTGGTTTCCATAATTCTGCACCACTCCACTTTTCCCTCAATGAGCTTCCAGGCCACCTTAGTAGTAAGGGCCTTGTCCATCAGACTGATTTTCCTGAGGCCAAGACCACCCAGCCTTTTCGGGAGGCAGAGAGTATCCCAGTTGACAAGTGAAATTCTCTTTTTTTCTTTAGTCCCTGCCCACAGAAAGGTTCTCTGAATTTTTTTCAGTTTTTCAGCCATATTGCTTCTGATTTTGAATAGGGATAGAAAGTAGACCGGGATCCCCTAGAGTGTAGAAGAAACCAATTGAAGTTTGCTAGCATTGCTTAAAATCTTTCCTTTCCAACCAGCAAGTTTCCGCTGGGTTCTTTCCAGGATAGAGTTCCAGAATTCAAGGGAAACTTCTTTGACCGTGAGGGGGAGGCCAAGGTAAGTCAAAGGGAGCGAAGCTGCCAAGCATCCCAAAATTCACAGCACCTTATTTTGTACATCCAATAGAGTATTGAAGAATAATAGCCAACTTTTTTTATAGTTAATACATTGACCCGAAGCCCAAGCATAATACTCCAAAGTTTGTTTCCATTGCCTAGCCTCAATAACAGAAGAATACCCGAAGAGGAAAGTGTCATCCACAAACTGTTCCAACACCACTTGAGGGTGAGTGGAAGCAGGTTTGAAGCCATGTAACTTCCCCGAAGTGGATAACATACACATAGTCCTGCTAAGCACATCAACCACCATAATGAAGAGGTAGGGAGAGAGGGGGTCTCCCTGTCTGAGACCTTTCTCAGGGGTAAAATGTTTACTCGGGGAACCATTAGTTAGGATAGAAAAACTAACCGTTTGGGTACATTCTTTTATAATTCGGATAACCTTTTCATTAAAGCCCATTTTAGCCAGGATTTTGAGCAGAAAGGACTAATTCACTTTGTCATAAGCTTTGGAAATATCTAGTTTAAAAGCCATACCTGGGGCTCTACATTTGTCCATCGAGTGGATAATTTCATGAGTGGCAATGGCTGCACCCAGAATCTATCTACCAGGAATAAAACCTTTCTGGGTGTTGCTGATAATCTTGTCAAGGAGAGGCTTGATTCTGCCAATCAGGATCTTGGTGAGGATCTTGTAGAAAGTATTACAGAGGCTAATGGGTCTGAAATCCATCATAGACATAGGGTTTTTAGTCTTAGGGAAAAGCACAATGTAAGTTTAATTATGCTATCTAAGAAGACGCCCAATCCTAAAGAAGTCTCTGGCAGCTCTAGTAACATCATTTCCCACAATTTCCCAGTACTCCTAGAAGAAAGCAGGGGGAAATCCATCTGGACCAGAGGCTTTGTAAGCTCCCATATCAAACACCGCCTTCTTAACCTCATCATCAGTAACCCTCTTCATGAGTATGTCATTATCACCAGGGGTAATAGCACTTTGGATGTGATCGAGAAGCAGGTTTTGGATGTGGTCAGGGCAGATAGGACCCCTTTCCGAATACAGGTCCATAAAGTAATTAACCGCAACCTGGTTAATTTTTTCCTTTTCCTTGATTTCAATACCCCCCTCAACTAGGAGAGAGGAGATGGTATTTATCTTCTTATGGATGCAAGCAGACCTGTGGAAAAAGGACGTGTTCCTGTCTCCCTCAGCAAGCCACTGAATTCTGGATCTTTGCTTCCAGTAAATTTCCTCTCTTTTCAAGATTTCCTGCCACTTAAGTCTAGTCATCTCCTCCTCCTCCTGTATCTAAGGTGAGAAGCTTCCGGATGCCAGTTGCTCCTGGAGGGAAACAAGGGTTTTCGAGAGATCATTTTCTCCTTGCAGAAATTACCGAAGTTATGTTTGCTCCACCCTTTGACTTCCTTCCTAATAATTTCCATTTTCTGAGCTATCCTAAACATTGAAGTACCTCTGATATGAGTCTTCCACCAAAAATTAACCTGTTCCCTAAAGGAGGGATGAGAGCACCACATAATTTCAAATCTGAAGGGCGATGGGCTGATCTTAGGAGAGTCAAACCAGCAAAGAAGAAGGGGGTTGTGATCAGAGGTAGTTCTAGGGAGAGCCGACAAGATGGAGTTCAGGAAGAGGTTCCAAGAGGAAGTGGCAAGGACCCTATCAAGCCTTACCTAGATTAGGTGAGAACCTTTCCTATTGTTGGACCAAGTGAAAGGGTCACCCTTCAGAGTAAGGTCAAGAAGGCCTGTGGATGTAATAAAATTTGCCAGCTCTCCCATACTGTCTGAGTAATCTATGAGGCCACCACACTTTTCAGAGGGGTACAGGGGGGTGTTAAAATCACCAGCCAATAGATAGTTCATAGAGTCAACTAAATCAATCCTGTGGCTCAACTCATTCCATAGAGAGGCCCGCGCATGCCTGTTGTTCGGAGCATAGATATTAAAGGTGGTCCATTCAACACCAGACTTCATAAAGGTGACAGCAAGGAAGTTAGGGGAAGAGTTAACTAGCTGACCAGTTATTCTATTCGGGTTCCAGAGGGTGGCTATACCACCAGATGCACCCGCAGCTTCAGAATAAAGGAAAGCAGCCCCAGGCCAAAGAAGCAGTGCCAGAGTAGCAAAGGTACTAGCAAACATCTTAACTTCCTGTAGAAGAAGGATCTCCAGCTTGAGATCAAAAATATAGTGTTTAACAACCATTTTTTTGAGGGAGCTGTTCAAACCCCTCACATTCCAAGAGAGGTAGTTCATCTCTTACTTTTGAAGCTAGATTACAGGGTTTATTGCCTTCCTGCCACAATCTCCCTTGTGGATCCTTTCGATCTTCTTACTCATTTTGAGGGTCTTCCTCTTGGAGTATCCACCCCCACATCTGCCTTTTTATTTTTGATTTTCTTTTTCTATGTTTTCCATTCCCCCACCTCATCCTCACAACCATTTGTTGAGTTGAGGGGGCTTTTCATTACCCCCTTTGGGGTGTTTTTAGTCATCCATATTGGGTCAAGCAGCTCGAGGGCTACCACAATATCGGGTTGTTCCTTCTTGGCCAAGAAGGACTGTCTCACCTCAGGGGGAGGTGTCAAAGTTAGAGTAGGTTCTGAAACCATGGCTAACACAGGAAGGGCTTCCAGAACAGTCAGGGTTTGATCTAGGAGAGGCCCAGAGCATCCCAAGCCCGATCCCTAGAGGGAGACAATCTCTCCTTCCTCCAGTGTCAACACATCAGAAACTATACCAGAGACCACAGGTGACAGCACACTCGGAACCGTCACCATGGCCCTCGAGGGTGACCTTGACACCACCGAATCCTCCAACAGCGCTTGAGGAGAGGCCCCAAAAATTCCTTTGTCCTTGTTCTGTTGCTTCTCTTCTGACTTGTTGGCCTTGCAGGTATCACCAGAGTGACCTCTGCATTCACATTTACGGCAAAATAGAGTAGCATTCTCATAGACTAATGCTTGTGTCTATTTACCTAGTTTGGATTTCAATGTAATAAAGTTGGGCAGGATTTTATTCATGGTGACATTCACGCAGAATCTAGCAAACACCAACTTGGATTTAGACCTTGTCACCTGATCCATCATGATGAATGAACCAAAGGAATCCCCAATCCATCGGAAGACCTTCTCATCCCAATACTCGAGCGGGAGACCCGGGAGGTGGACCTAGACATGAGCCATTCTAGTTAGCTCCGTTGCCAGATTAAATCTAGGCTTCCACTTCGCAAGGGCTAGGAAATGATTTCCATAAACCCATGAGCCAGACAAAACACTGGTCATGTCCTCAAGAGTGGTAAACTTAAACAGGAAGAGCCCACTCAGCAAGGCTGAAACCAGGGTCGATCCTTTGATCTTCCACTGGTTAGCAACCCATTTTCTAACCATATCAATGGTAGGTCAGAAATTGAAGAATCGACCCACCAGAGCCATCTGGAAGTCAGCCATCGTGCGATTCACCATAGAGTTTGGGAGCGATAGTTCTACTCCTTCTTCCATCTGAACAAAATTCACCAAAAGGTTCTGTAAGGAATGTTGGGCATCACCGACAAGAGCCCCTTTCCAGTTAGGTTTAGGAGATAGCAGGGAATCAGCAGAAGAAGACTCCTTTAGAGATTCCCCCATTGAATCTAGCATAGTGACCGTGATGTGGGGTCCATCTGGACCAACAGGTGGGTCTGCCAGGGGGGGCAGCCTCTCCCCTCAGGGAGGCGGGCATGGGGACCTTTAGTTTGAAAACAAGTTGGGTGGGAAAGTGTACAGAAGTTACAGAGCTCAACGATTGAATCAATGTTTGTACTAATGTTTAAAAAAATATTTGCAACCTTGTTGCTAACCCCCTTCTTGTGCTTTATGACAAATGTATAAGCTTGCAATTATTCTACCCACTTCAAGTGCCTTTGATTCAAATTTTTCTTGTTCATTCAAGAAACTTAGTGCACGGTTATCAGTGTAGACCACAAACTCCCTAGATAATAGGTAGTGTCTTCACTTCTTAAGGGCGTGTACCATAGAATATAACTCCAAATCATAGGTGGAGTACTTTTGTTTAGCCTCATTCAAATTCTCTGAGAAGAAAGCCACAGGATGTCCCTCTTGGCTTAGCACTACTCCAATAGCCAACTTGCTAGCATCACACTCTACCATAAATAGTTGATTGAAATTAGGGAACCTAAGAGTATGTATTTTTGCAATCCTCTTCTTTAACATTTCAAACCCTTGGTGTGCTGCCACAGTCCACTCAAACTTACATTTGATTCCACCTTTTATGGTGTTAAGAATAGGGGCACATACATGACTAAAATTTCTTAAATTTGCTATAGTAGGAGGCCAAACCATGGAAACTCCTAATATACCCTATGGACCTAGGTGTTGGCCACTCCAATATTAACTTAACCTTTTCAAGATCCATCTTCATGCATCCATTAGCAACCACAAAACCAACGTAAACTAGTTTAGTTTTTAGGAACTCACACTTTTCTTGATTTATCTTCAACTTCTCTTGATCTAGCTTCCTCAATACCATCTTGAAATTATTCATGTGCTCCTCCTTGGACCTGCTAAATATCAAAATATCATCAAGGTAAACTATTACAAACTTACCAATGAACTCTCCTAGCACTTCATTCATGAGCCTCATGAATGTGCTAGGTGCATTACTTAGGCCAAAGGGAAATACTAGCCACTCATACAACCCTTCATTAGTCTTGAAGGCTATCTTCCACTCATCACCAGGCCTCACTCTTATCTAATGGCATCCTGACTTCAAATCCACCTTAGAAATGTAAAAGGAACCTCCCAAATTGTCCATCAAATCTTCTATCTGGGGCATTGGAAACCTATACCTGATTGTGATCTTGTTTATATCCCTAGAGTCCGTACACATCATCCATTTTTTATCCTTCTTAGGTGCAAGTACTATAGGTAGAACACATGGGATTAAAATCTTCCTTATCAACCCCTTATCTAACAAATCTTGAATCTGTTTGGCTATCTCTGCATTTTGACTTGGTGTCATCTTATATGCTACTTTGTTTGGAAAATTTGCTCCAGGAATCAATTCAATCTGATGAATCACATCCCTCATAGGTGGTAATGCACTTGGAAAACCATTATCTACTATGTCATGGTATCTTTCTAACAATGCTTGTATCTCTAGTGGCAAATTGACTTTCTCCTTAGTCTCCTCCTTTGGTTTTACCACTGCTGCACAATAGAATCCTTTCTCCTTCTTCATGGATTTTAGAAACTCCCTCCCACTCAATAACATCACACTTGTTCCCACATCCTTCTCCTCATTAGGCTCTGACAAAGGATCCATCTGGAACTTCTTTCCTTGCTTGGTGATCACATAACTATTCTTTTCCCCATCACGTATTGCTTTGACATCATATTGCCATGGACGTCCTAGAAGAAGATGACATGCATCCATAGGCAGTATGTCACATAGGACCTTGTCCTTATACTCTTCAATATCAAACTCAACCATAGTTTGTTCATCTACCACTATTTGTTGACCCTTATTCAACCATGAAACCTTATAGGGTGTGGTATGAGGTAT
>MU223989.1:115905-137217 GCA_018584345.1 Thuja plicata | reverse complement strand
GTTAGAATGCAACTACATAAGTCTTTGATCTGATGATGTATGCAATCTCTAATTGCTGATAACAGATCCTATTAAGCTTCATACATATAAGTAATCATTCTTCCATGATTGAATAATACCTTTATCTACTCCTCGGTAGCCTCTATGTGTTCTTGACAACTGATATGATCTGTTCCTAAACTTTGCATGAATTCTGCCTTCTACTCCTTAGATGTTCTTTGTGGCTATCAACAACAATGAATTCATTCTTCATAATTTAGTTTGAACATCTATTTATACTAGTTTAGGCTCAATTCTTGATTCACGTGTTTGCAAGTTAACTCTAGATCCAAGGTTTACAACTTGACCTTGATCTTTAGTTAGATATGTTTTAGATCTATTAGGATGCTTTAAAAAATTTACATAAAGCTTTCTGTTATGCCCTGCATCCCCGTCCCTACATTTTGTGTGCAAAATGTTGGGTCCCCCCTTTGTTTTCCTGCTTTTCTTTTTGTTCCGGCCTTGCCTTGTCTTTCTTTTCCTTCTTGCTTTCTTTTTCCAGGGTTTTCTTCCCCGGAGTGTGTCATTTTCTTGTTTTGTTTTCCCATCTGGGATCCCGGATCCTGGAGG
This sequence comes from Thuja plicata, assembly GCA_018584345.1. Classification (NCBI taxonomy): domain Eukaryota; kingdom Viridiplantae; phylum Streptophyta; class Pinopsida; order Cupressales; family Cupressaceae; genus Thuja; species Thuja plicata. Next base: position 136,608 of record MU223989.1, on the reverse strand, counting down.
TTTCCTTTTGGTGGGAAGCCAGATTCCAGACCCTGGGATTCTTTTTGATGATATTCCTAAGTCTTAGGAAGATCATCGTAAGGAATCCCCGGGCCCGGAGTCGGGATGTTTTTTCTAAACTTGAAATTTCTGGAGTGCGGAGGATTACTTTTTACCACGGGTATAAATAGAATCGCCTGTCATTATCACACTTACCACGTTTAAAATCTTTGAAGCACTTAGAGCGAAATAGAGTGATTTTCAAAGCAATTAGCAGAGCAGTTACAGAGAGGTTTGCGATAATCAAAATTTAACACCTTCTACTGTTCTCAGACGTATGCTAGTGCTCCGTGGTGGTGATCTTGACAGCTTGACGATTCGAGGGTGTTGCAGAGTTCACCTGGTAATCTTTCCTTCCTCCACCTTCTGCATTTTCAGGTTGGTTTCTCTGCTTCCCTCCTCTTCCTTCTTTCTTTCGTTTTCTGGTTTTTCTCTGTTTTTGCTTTTCATTGTTTTCGGTTGCTTTGTTTTCGTTTGTTTCTTTGGCTTTCTGGTTTCGCCGCTTGCTGGTGGCTCGGCTCTACTAGAAGGTTGTCCGCCTTCTGTGCAGATGTAAACAGATGTAAATAGTCTATAAATATTTTGCAGATAGTTTGTAAATTCTCTATAAACAGTTTGTAAATCGTTTGAAAATAGCCTGTAGATAGCATGTTCATAACGTAAATAGTTGTATATTCTTGTTTCAGCTTTTTCTGGTTTCTTCCTGCGGGAGTCGTCCACATGTATATTCATGTATATATGTATATTTTTGTAAGAAACCCTTGTATATATCCCTCCTTTCCATGTATATACCCTTCAGCTCTCTGTATATCCTTCCGGGTGGCTCGACGAGCTGGTCGAGTCACCTTTTCTGTTGGTTTTTCGCTTCAAGTTTGCTTCAAGGCAGAAAACCATCTGTTTGAAACTTGGCTCTTGGCCAGTTTCAAACAGGCAGTTTTCTCTCTCCTCCATCAAGGTTGTCAGAGCCTCATTTATTTCCCATGCCTGCAATTACTTCTGGCCAAGTGGCTTTCCCTTTTTGCGCGTTCGAACAGTCGACTCTGCCGCCAGTGCCATCCCATCCATTCAATGCTAGTGCACGTGGCATCCACGTGGACCTACTTCCACATTCTTCTTTACTAATGGTTATTTCTCCAGGCTTCGGGGTCCCTTTCCATAATTCATCCCATGTCTTTGTCAAGTGTGACAAAATTTCCCAGACCCGGAGAAATAATGAAAATGCCAAGTTTATGTTTTGCTTTTTGGATACTTATGCAAAAAACTAACTTTTTAGGAAAATTAAACGACGCAGTGGTAAGATCTCCAGACCCCGGAGTTATGGTTTTATTTTGATAAATATGTTCTGACGGTCACTTTGTCTCGCAGGTCCGGACTTAATACTACAACCATGTTTGAAGCGTCCGCCTCATCTCCTCTCAGAAGTCTGGAGTTGCCATCCACAACCGAGACCAGGGCAGCAGCAAAGTCTAAGATAGAGAAGGCCCTGGAAAATTTTCCCCTCACCATGAAGTATATGCAGGGTGAGGAGATTGTGGGATCGAAGATTGAGTCCAAGATAAAGTTGATGACCGACTCCAGCATCGGGACTTGGGCAGAAATGCAGGCTCTAGTAAAGATAATGCATATACAACGACAGGCTGGAGATGCACTTGCTACTAACATTGGAGGTTCTGGTATTCTTTGGGCGGCTTGCTTCCCTTACTCCGTGCAGTCTCCGGAGCTAGTGCTTACTCTGGCGGCCCACTATAACTCTTATGTCCAGGCCATCATGTTAGCACCAGTAGAACCATCGGGATTCCCCACTCCACTGGTGTCCCTGGACCCAGCCACTTTCCAAATCAGCCTGGGCATACTGCAATTTGATCAAGCTATAGTGGTTACAAGGTCAGATTCCTTGAAATGATTCACCAAGCTAGAGGAGGCCTCTCGGTTGTACATAAACACCAGCTAGCTCAAAGTCCTGAAGAGGGACCCCAAAAGAATGAAGATTGACATTCCCCGCTCTGAATTCAAAGAGAGGATCCAGATGGGGATGATTGCATTGGCACGGGTATTTGGGAAACCCTTCGCCCAAGAATTTGCAAAATGGATATACTATTTCTTGTTCGCCATGTCCACTAAGGGACAATTCTTTGACTGGGCTACTATTATTTCCAACCATGTCGACTCCCAGTTCTGGCAGCTGAATGAGAATAAAAAGTTCTGCATGACTTCTTATGTTTTCTAGGCTTTGGCCCAACAGAGGCCCCACTCCAATGGCTTACTCACAGATGGCATCCTCAGATTTTTTCTGGGACAAAAAGCACCGTGGGACCATTTCCCATAGATTCAATGGGAGGCCAGCTTCCCCAGTTACTGTCGGGTAAATGATTGCTTCATTTACTATCATCTGGTCACGCCCACCCAGGATGCTGGATACCGCCTATCTAAGGAGGCAATAAAATTGGTTAGTAGTTATGGGCACTACTACATTAAATTCCAGTAGCATACCTACATTAGGGTCGCCGGCTTCTCTGGGACACCCTACTTGTTGCCCAGACATTGTGGGGACAAGATCATGCTGTTGGAGTACTGTAGACAAATAATGGAGCTTCATGCCTTCTTGGGCCAAAAGAAAGTCACTAGTGTTTCATTCCCGATCTCTTGTGGGAACTATACCTGCAGTCTGGCCTCCGCAAAGGAGGCAGACAACGAGCTTAAAAGTTACAACTTGCAGGAGTTTTATCTGGCGTGGAAAAAATTTGATCTGCATGGCTAAATCGCAATAGAACTGCCTCGGGCTTCAGAGCCCCACCAAGAACACACAGAAGACTTCTGGGCAGATCGCTAGGATGATATGGATGTGCGCAGCCAGCATTATGATAGAATGATGGCTGGAATGATGCAAGAGCTAAAGCTCTGGAGATTCCCAGAGGGCTTCTCTGATACCACCCCTACCACAGATCCCCAGTACTAGGAGAAGGGGATTGATAAATTGGCACTACCCGCAATAAATTGGGCCACCCAAGAAAATCACTTAGTTGAGGACTTCACTCAGGCAATTATCGAGCGAAGTCATACATATTTCAAGCAGGTGTGCCCTGGGAGTGCGCGCCTTGGTCCCCGACCGGCACCAAGAGTAACTTCACCGCCGGTATTAAGATCGACTCTAGGGGTCGGGACATCTTCACCAGCTGAGACTTCTACACAAGGTGCAGCCAAAGGAAAGGGGATATCCTTTACCCCCTCCATGCAGTAGATTCCCATACAAGAATAGCTTCAGCAATCCATGGCGGCCTCCCAACAAATGAGGGAGCAACTATTGATGAAGCTGGCAACTCCCCCGCTCATGTCCGGGCCAATTCGTCCCCCTTCCTCCCCGTCGCTGGCAGCCCTAATGATAAAGGTGACCGGGGTTGATCTCACAGAGGCAGTAGCAATGGCCAATGCAGGACCGCCTCTAATCACTCAGAGAAGAAAGCACATCCAACAGCCAAAGGTGAAACCAGCGCCAAGGGCATCCCTCCCTAGAGAGGTAGAGATCCTCTCTTCTAGTTCCCTGGAACCGGAGAAAGAGGCAGAATAAGCAGAGGACCTAGCTAGTCCCCCTCCAGAAGAAGAGTTTGATCTATTTACAACCGATGAATTTGGAAACTTGCAAGGAGGTGACGCACAAGCAGGGACGAAAGTCCCAGAGAAAGAACAAGAGGCTGTGGATCTCCGGGATCTGGAAGAGGAAGCTGCGGAACAAAAAGAGCAGAAAATAGAAGAGCAAAGATAGGAGATTGTCTCCAGGGCTCAGATAGTACAAGATCCAGGAATGGGCCAACAACTGCCAAGTGAACTAAAGGCACGCGCAGGGGAACCCGGACCCAGAACTTTGGGAACAACCGTAACCCCAGCCGCCGTGTTCCAAGGGTCACTCTCGGGAGCGACCTTCGGGCACATAATAACAGCGGCCCAAACTCTAAATCTTGGCCATATACCTCCCATAATACCCAAAGAGATGCCAGTGACAGAAGAAGCCCAGCCAGGGGCAGAAACAGAAGAAATGGGGCAACACGAAGAAATCTCCAAGGAAGCCGATCAGGGTCCAGACTCACCAATCGATATTCGGGACAAGGCTGAGGATATAGAAATTGAAGAAGAAATTGCTGCAGAAGAGGTGTAGGTAGAAAAGGAAATAGAGGGGGTGCATGTTGAAAAGGAGCAACCACCGCCGGACACTGGGAGAGAAAAAGAAGAATAGACTCTGGTTGGAAGGCCACCTCTCTCACCTCCATGGCTGGTGGAAAGCAAGAAAAGAAAAGCCCCATCCACTCCAACGGCCCCTATCTCTTTGGCCGAAATGATGGCCTTGGCTCAGGCCCCGCCGAAGGCAAAGAGGGCCCGGACAGTTCATACCCTTCGAACTGGGCCGGGTGGAGAAACAATCGCTATGGTAGCAATGCCTCCCCCAGATGCTGATGGAGCGACCGCAGACCCTGCAGATTACAACATCGCAAAGGTACACTTGGGTAAAAGAGGGAAGTAGGGCGAGGTAGACCTACTAAAAGAAGCGGTAAGGGCAGTGGAGGCCTGATATGAAAAAGAAGCCCAGAGGCTCAAGGCAGAGAAGGAGAAGAGTGAAAAACTTATGGGGTTACTTATAGAGCTGGCCAAACCCATCAGCGCCATCTCTCCATAGGCCTCCACCTCAGAAGAGTTACCGCAGAGTGACATAGACTCCCTGTGAGTAATGAAGAAGAAAGCCCAAGTAGTTGATGGATGGGCCAATCTACAAATAGGAAACATCTGGCATTTCCTAGTATCCACTCTCCCAGATCTATACATAGCCCAGCAGGTTATTCGCCAGGCAGAAGCACTAATTGAGTAGTGGGAGAGTGATGCTGAGAATTACTAGGCATGGAAGGTAGAGCTCGAAGAGCTCCTCACCTTGGGAGAAGATATGATTTCTAAATCTAGAATTCTGGGTGAGGAATCATTTGATTTCGTAAGGACGCAGCACTCCAGACTGGACCTCACATTGGAGGTAACCAAGCAACTGGTAGAGTCCCTACAGGAAAAGGTGAACAAAGTAAAATATTCTTTTAATTTATGTAAATCTTTTGTAATAAAGGCTTCCAGGATGGATCCCTTCAACACAGATACTTACACTCTGGAGGAGTCTGTTTTGGGAGGTTTTGATGAAATAGTGGGCTCCCGGTATCTATCTCCGGAGGGAATAGATGGGGCTAAAATGGTTAAGTTGACCAAGGTGGTGCTCAGAGGCCATGACGCCGCAAAGATGGTGGATGAGTTTAAAAGTAATGTTCCAGAACTGGGGGAACAAGTTGAGATGGCAAGATTCAGAAGGGCCGGTCTGAAGAAGATTGATGAAGATGGCATTTTCCGCCTCCTTCAGGGCTTTGGTGATAATAAACAGCCTTGAGCATTCCCTGGGAACTGGGGAAGTTTGAGCATTCAGTATTCTTTATTATTTTGGGGACGTAAGTTCCTAGATCCCAGAGTCCCGGATCCACAATTTTGTATTTTTTAAAGTGATCTGCGTCCCGGTCCTCGAGGCCGACCAGTCACATTCAGAAGCGGTTAATTAAAACTATCAGAGGGTAGTTGGACACATCAAGAGGCATTGGCTTGGCAGTTGGTTTCTGGCAAGGTGATCTTCCTGAGGCACCGTTCAAGGGTACATCTGGCACATTGGAGACAGGGCACCGCATTTCCCATTTATGAGGCATGTAGCCTCGATCCCAGAGGGACCTACTTTCTTCTTTCTTCTCCTCGGCTCTCTTCTCGAGGCTGATTCTTTTGATGTATATTCTTATCTTCTTCCTCTAACCTGGCAGGCCTATTCTGTCTCCAGGTCTTTTGTAGGGTGGCACAGGTAGTACCGGCCCCCAGGTATTGTATTTTATTCAAATGCAGTAAGTTAGATGCTCCCTTGGAGCCACCATTGTATCACGCACCAGTGCTTGCTAGATTAAACATTAATGAAGAAGGAAGGATTCATGGCAATGCTGTTATTATCATCTCTACTTATGAGTTAATGGTATTTCATGTTTTAACGTTCTGCATGTCCTTTGCTCTGAATGTGTTAAAGTAGATTAACAACCTCTTTATTCCCGCTACTGATAAAATGCTAACTGATGGTTGTGTATTTCTTCAGTATTTAGTAGTCTTTTAGAGTATTGTTGATGTTCTAGACTTTTCGGCATGACTATAGTTAGATAAATGTTTCTAACCCAACAGGATCTTTTTCATTTTATTTTCAAAGTGTGGAATACTCCGGGAAACCCTCATTAAATTGAATCTCTGGGAGAAATGAGTTGAAGTAACCAGCTATCCCCCTCGAAAATAGTCACCTCTCCCAACCGAGCCCCGCACCGTTGTGACCTGACACCCAGGTGCTTGAAGGTGCAGAGGATTTATTTCCCCCGGACAACCTTTATAGGCGGAGTTGGCCGATTTCTCTGGAACCCGGTGACAACTTATGACTGTTGGCGGACCTGGTCAGCAATACCCCGTCAATAGAAACTGGCACAAGAAGGAGGGCATGAGCTCATCCCCCTCCCAAGATTTTGATTTTACACCTCCTCAGGGTTCCCCGAGTTATAGTTTTAGGAGATAGGCCTTTAGTGGGATTGGGTCCTTTTCCCCAGCAAAATTTGAAAGAATCCTTAGGTCTACCCCAAACCCTAGAAGGTTTGTCGAACTCGAGCTTCCTGCTCGAAAGAAATAGACGTCGAAAGTCATGCCAGCCACTGTTGTCTGGGGATCTACCATACCCCTAAGTACTCAAACTCCCCAGAGGGTCCTGGGAACCAGTACTCAAACTACACAATGCATAGTTCCCCCAATCGCTACATACTTTGGAAACACTAGGTCCCCAATGGGCACTTTTTCGGGTGCAATCAACAACTTACCTTCTCACCCGGAGAAGATTTGCCCATGATATGAGCACTTCGGCTCACGAACTGCAGAAGAACACTTACAGGTATACAAGGATGCCATGAATCGACACTGGATCCAGCATGAAGATGTTGTGACCCGCATGTTTCCCTTGGCCTTAGGACAAAGCGAGTTGAACTGGTACCAGAAACTTCCTGCCAACTCCATCAACACATGGCAGGATATGGAGGACGCCTTCTTGGCTGCCTTCCATGTGCATGTGGACCCAGCCTGGTCCCACAGTCAGTTCATCTCCATCAGAAAGGAACCCAATGAGCCTCTCACAGCATTCAACCATATGTTCCAGCGTGCCCTGAAAAGGTGCACAGGCCCTTTTGTCCCATCGCCAGATGTTACCATACAGACATACCTTAATGCGATGGACCCTTTTGTTGCCACTCTCCTCTGGATTACAACTGCCCCGGGCAACCGGGATACTTTGGAAAAAGTCTACAACCTGGCCTTAGAGTTATCCCGCGGTCTCAATAAATCCCCAGGCAGGATTGGACAGAACACACCTTTCAACATGATCCCCGGCGGAACTCCTTATGCCAGGGGTTACAATCCCAATCTAGCAATAGGTGCCCCTTCAATGGCGGTGAATTCCCCGCCACCTTTGGTAGACCAACAGGCGCGATATGTTTACCCCTCCCAGACCCAGATAACACCAGGTCCAAAAGTTTTCCCATGGAACCAGCCACAGCAGACACAATAGATTCAGACACAACCATCCAGAGTGCCCTTCTTCCAGTCGTCCGCGGCTGGAGGATTGCCGCCCTTGACTCCGGTTAATCCTGCTGCTTTCCCGGGAAGCCAACAACAGCCGCAGTCATCCCATTGTGATGCTAACACTCAGTTGACCACCGAGGTTGAGTCCCTCCGGTGAATGTTGTCCACCCTGACCATGGACATGGGTCAACTGAAGGCCGGGTCTTACGCGCCCCAAAATTCAAATTCCCAGAGGAGAAATATCTTCTCCAGCCAATGAAACAACAATGTCAGGGGAAGAAACTTCAACAACGAGCCTAGGCCCAACCAACAACAATGTAATAATAACGGTAACACTGGGGGCCCGCCCCCAAACCAAAACACCAACCAAAATGGTGCTGGACCATCCCACTTTACGCTAGTCGCAGACTTCCAGCCCATGACTAATTGGTGTCGGCTACACGATACAAGTTCGCACAATGAAGTGAATTGTGCCACTTTGGAGAAAGTCATAATGATCTCCCAGCTGGATAGGCGGCAATCGCACGATACCGCTCCTCTAGAGCCCCCTGTCCAAGAGCAAACCCATAGTGCCTTTACCTGTGACACCATCTTCTTCGGAGCTCTCGAGGAAGATGAAGAAGAGTCTGAACTACAGGGATTCTTTGATGAATCCATTCCGCCCTTTGAGGCCAACGCCTTTAACAACCCATGGGCTCCATACAACACCCAAAGCCAGGTGGGTAAAGGACCAGCTTACATGCCCACACCTCCTACCAAAGATACTCCTCCTCCCCGGAGTAATACCACTGATCGACCCGCCCCTCCAAAAGGTCCTAGCTCTAACCAAGCAAAGGATCTTGCGAAAGAAAATCACCAGTTCCCAGGAGGAAGATTTGATATTACGAAGGCGTTAGAGAAGACCACCACCTCCATGACCTTGATGGAGGTTTTGTTAAATTATCCTGAGCAGAAGAAGTCCCTTCTGAAGCTCTTAGGGAACCCAGAAGCAGTTAGCTTCCCACCCAAGATGGTCTCATTCGAAGATGCTAATGCGGCTGTCTTCCGGGGAAATAATGAGGATCCTCCCTTCTTGCTAGGCCTGAACATTTACAGCAAAAATATACACAACTGCCTAGTAGAATCAGGAGCTTCGGGTAATATCATGCCCTTATCCATTTGCCAGAAGCTCAGACTCCACCCCACCCCGTCTAATGGCGCAGTGATCCAACTGGATAAGACTGCTGTGAAAATGGTGGGGGAACTAAAAAATGTCTAGATACATCTTATCCCGGAACCTAGGATAGCTAGCATTATCGACATCCAAGTGGTGGACATCCCAGAGACTTATGGGATGTTACTAAGTTGGAATTGGTCTAAGTCCTTGAATGGATACTTCTTGACTGACTTCACCCACTTATGGCTTCTGTGGGAAGGAGAATCCAATCAGATCTGGGTTGAAAGTGAGCCCAGAATGAAACAGGCCCTTACCAAAGTGGGGAGGGTCAATGAAGTCCTTTTCTCTGAATCTTCTCTGGGGGTGTACCGACCTCTTGAGATTTTAACATTTGATTTCATCCCCGGAGAGGATCCCGTAGTGCTGCAAAGAGCATAGGACTTTGAATAAAAGGTGAGAGTTCAAGCCAACTCTCAGGGCCCCACAGTGACCCCTGCCACACTCCTATCAGGCACTTGGTGCCGATTGCATTACCAAAAACATTTAGAGCATGAGTGTGAGCCCTGCCTATCAATCGCTACCTGGCAACTTGATATCCTCCAGAGTGAACATGCAACCGATTCCCCGGGACCCAGTACTTCTATGGGATGCACTCCTTTGGTGCCATCCGCCTGGGAATCACAAACCGAAACATCTCCGGGGATAAATCCCACTTTCACACCAAAAGTCTAGGAGAAAATCACCAAGTCCCCCAGCAACAATCCAAAGAAAGCTCCCCTTCCCCAGCCCCAGATTACAAACAATGACTTATGGACTCTTAAATTCGACGGGTCCCGATCCAAACAGGGCTGTGGGGCCCAGGTAGAATTAATCAACCCGTGAGGGAAATCCTTCCTCGCTTCCTACAGGTTGTAGTTTAACTACACAAACAATGTCACAGAGTACAAGAATTTGGTCCTTGGACTCCTATTCGCACTAAGGAAAGGTATCACCCGCCTCTGGGCTCTGGGTGATTCAGAGTTGGTTTTTAAACAGGTCCCGAGTCAATACACATGTCACGATAAAAGGCTGGCCACATACCGCAACCGGGCTTGGAGCCTTATTGAAGATTTCAATGGCTTTGGCATTGACCTTATTCCCCGGTGATGGAACTATGTCCTAGATGCCCTAGCTATTTCTGCCAGTATGCTTGAGCTGATGGCCGGCTCACGACTCTGAAGATTTTCAGTTGAGATGGTCCCCACCCCCTCCATCCCAGACAATGTTACTCACTTTCAGGTTTTTTAGGACGACCAACATATCCTGGCCTTCATGGCCAATGTTGGTGTTTTCGAGGATCAGATAGTGGAGGAACAAGACCACAATGACACTGGACAGGGTGATGAAGACAATGGGACCATGGACTTACCCACCAACACTATCCCTAAGGGGATGGTTGCATTAGAGCGGATCTTCAACTCGGACCCCCGGGCCCGTGAGAAGGTTTCCTCCTCCCCTGAGGGAGGAAAGTTTGAAAAAATTAACATCGGCCATCCCGGTGAAGAAAAGATCATCCACATAGGCACCTCCTGCTCCCCTGAGGAAAAGGAGAAGATTCTCGCGGTCCTCTGAGAATACATCGATGTAATTTCCTAGGGTATGAAGATTTAAAGACGTATGACACATCTACCATGACCCACACCATTCCCCTGAAGCCGGATGCTAAGCCCTTTTGGAAAAAACAAAGACCAGTTAACCCCCTGATAGAGCCTCTAATTCATCAAGAGGTAGAAAAACTGCTGTCAGCTTGGATTATCTTTCCAATTTCGCATACTACATGGGTTGCCAACCTGGTCCCAGTCAGGAAGAAAAGTGGGGAGATCCGCCTTTGCGTAGATTTTCAGAATTTGAACAAGGCATCTAAAAAAGATAATCACCCTCTCCCCTCGTTGGATGAGGTGTTGCAGATAGTAAATGGGTCCCAGATGATGTCTTTCCTGGATGGATATTCGGAATACAACCAGGTCATGGGTAAATATGAAGATAGAGAGAAAACAACATTTACCACAAAGTGGGGAACATTTGCGTATAGAAGAATGCCCTTCGGTTTGATCAATGTCAAGGCTACTTTTCAGAAGGCCATGGACATTGCGTTCGAGGGCCTTATAAATTGATGCATAATCATCTACATGGATGATTTAACCGTCTTCTCCCAGGATAGGCCTGATCACGCTGTCCACCTTGCTCAGATCTGTGAGAGATGTCGCCGGTACGGAATATCCCTCAACCCCAAGAAGTGCATATTTGGGGTCACCGAGGGGAAATTGCTAGGGCATATCGTCTCTGAGAAGGGTATATCCATAGACCCTAATAGAGTCGAATCATTGTTGAACTTACAGATGCCTGGCAGAAAGAAATAAATGCGATCCTTCTTTGGAAAAATCAACTTCGTGCGTCGATTTATCACAGGATTCGCACAGATAGTTAAGCCACTCAACGAAATGATGAAAAAGGATACCAAAATTGAGTGGAGTCCTGAAGCAAAGTGGGAATTCACCCAGATAAAATAGACCATAACGGAGGCACCTGTCCTGGCTAGTCCAGACTATTCCCTTCTGTTTTACATCTACTCGTTTGCTTCGCCGCATTCTGTCGTAGCAGTGTTAACCCAAAAGGTTAAGGGGGAGGAACGACCAATTGCTTTCATGAGTTCCCCCTTTAAGAACGCTGAAGTCCGGTATTCATCATTGGAAAATAGGCCTTTGCTCTAGTTCGCGCCGTGAAGAAATTCTAGCATTATATTCTCTGGAGCAAAGTGCATGCTATCATCCCAGACCAGGCTGTCAAATCTCTGCTGATGCAGAGTGAATGGGGCGAGAGATGGGGGAAATGGATGGCCATCCTCTAGGAATACAATTAAGAGATGCAGCCCATGAAAATAGTCTGAGGCCAGGGACTAAGTCGGACAATAGCAGAGGAGACTCCCCACATAAAAATGTCATACCTACACAGTGGAGTCCATTACCCAGGATCCATGGTATACCGATCTGGTGTATTTGTTGCTAAATAACAAATTCCCGGAGGGATTACCTCCCCAAAAACGCTGTGCCCTGCTGATGTAAAGTGCCCATTTCATGATCAAAAACTTCACGCTTTACCATTGGAATTACGAGGGAGTGTACCTCCGGTGCATCGACAGTGACCAAGCTGTGAAAATAATTGATGAATTCCATGGACAGTTTGGAACCGGGCATGGTTCAGCCAATGCCACTACCCATTAGATCCTCTGGGCCAGATACTATTGGCCCTGTATCTTCAAGGATGTTTACACCCATGTAAGATAATGCCACACTTGCCAAACTGCAGCACATCATGAGCGTAACCCAGCCATGCCTCTGTAACTAGTATATGAGGCTAGACCCTTTGCCCAGTGGGCATTTGACTTCATCGGGAAGATCAACCCCAACTCGTCTGCCAACCACCGATATATTCTGACTACTACTGATTATTGCACTCGGTGGTCTGAGGCTATACCTTGCAAAAACAACACAGCGAACGTGGTTATCAAGTTCTTGGAAGAAAACATCGTCACAAGGTTTGGAATGCCCTTTTCTTTAGTATGTGAAAATGGTCCAGCATTTTCTTCCGCACAATTACTTGAATGGACCTACAACCGAAAGATCACGCTGAAGTTCTCCAGCAACTATTACCCCCAGGGAAATGGCATTGCTGAATCAACAAACAAGAATCTACTTAAGGTGATCAAACATCTGTTGGAACAAAATCTCTAGGATTGGCACCAAAAATTGAGATACACCCTCTGGGTGGATCGTATTCGTATTAAAGCCGCCCTGGGAACATCCCCATTCCACTTGCTTTACGATCAAAACCCTGTATTCCCAGTCAACTTACAGATCCCAGTTTTACAATTTATGTAGGAATTCAACAACAGGGACAACATTGTGGAGGTTCGGCTCCTAAATCTGGTGCAGATGGAGGAACAACGAGACGTAGCCCTTGAACATTTTGCGCGTCATCAAGCAGTAGTAAAATGATGGTTTGACAGAAGAGCCCAATACAAGGCTTTTCAGATCTCGGATCTGGTCCTGCTGTGGGATAAGGCCCGAGAGAAGAAAGGAAAGCACACCAAGTTCCAACGGCTCTGGCTTGGACCATACCTGATTTCAAAAATCTGCGAGGCAAATACTTATCGCCTTAACACCTTGACTGGAGAACCTGTCGCATTTCTTGTTAATGGGCAGTTTCTCAAACATTATTTCGAGTAAGGGTAAGTTTGTCCAATGTTGTATTATATGTAGATATCCCCTTGTAAGTAGTTTTGTTGGCTGCCTTCTGGGGCAGTCTTCCTTTTTATTTTTGTTGTCTTTGTTCTCACTTTTGGCTTTCTTTTGGCCACGGCATTTTGTCCCGTCTTGTAGAGCGGGAACGCTTCGCATAACTTTGGCTTCTGGTGCAATGCCTCCGGCATGGTGAACTTTAGAATCTCTTTATCACGGTGGGATTAACCCAGTCTCCACGATTATTTGCAAGTTATGACACATTTTCGAGCAATCTCCATTGGGTGTTGTCTCTGGGAGTCTGGCAATCACTGAACAATAATAGTATAAGGAACAAGTAATCGGACACGTCGAGGGTAGATCAGCTGTACTGATTGGTTGATCCACGTCTGAAAATCCAAAGGAATTCCTTCCGGGTCTAGAGTTTTATCCTCTCCAAATATCTAAATATAGGTGGATAGGTGAAAGAAGTACTGCCATTTGAATTTTAGCTAAGCTTGGGCTCAATGGTGAAAGAAGTACCGCCTTCCCTACCTAGAAATAAATAAATGAAGTAACGGGGATAAGCGGGATGAAACTCTGGTCTCCGGGGGAAAAGCAATTAAATTGATGACTGCTTCGATGTAATTAGTGTCGTTTCTCTATTTCCTTCCAGAGGTCATTGGCTTGATTCCCTTTCAAAGCACACACAACACCACTGATGAAAGGCTACGGACTGACTCTTGTGTGGTCGGGTTCTCTTGGATATGCTGCTCTCTACTTCTCAAACACTTCAGGAGGACGATTTACTCCAGTTGTGCTAACTAGAGATTCTATGGTTCTCAAATGCGCTAAGGCATTTGTCCCAGATAGTCGCCATTTGTTATGCCCTGCATCCCCGTCCCTATATTTTGTGTGCAAAATGTTGGGTCCCCCCTTTTTTTTCCTGCTTTGCTTTTTGTTTCGGCCTTGCCTTATCTTTCTTTTCCTTCTTGCCTTCTTTCTCCGGGGTTTTCTTCCCCGGAGTGTGTCATTTTCTTGTTTTGTTTTCCCGTCCGGGATCCCGGATCCCGGAGGTTGCCTTTTGGTGGGAAGCCGAATTCCAGACCCTGGGATTCTTTGTGATGATATTCCTAAGTCTTAGGAACATCATCGTAAGGAATCCCCGGGCCCGGAGTCTGGATGTTTTTTCTAAACTTGAAATTTCTGGAGTGCGGAGGATTACTTTTTACCACAGGTATAAATAGAATCGCCTGTCATTATCACAGTTACCGCGTTTAAAATCTTTGAAGCACTTAGAGAGAAATAGAGAAATTTTGAAAGTAATTAGCAGAGTAGTTACAGAGAGGTTTGCGATAATCAAAATTTAACACCTTCTACTATTCTCAGACATACGCTAGTGCTCCGTGGTGGTGATCTTGATAGCTTGACGATTCGAGAGTGTTGCAGAGTTCACCTGGTAATCTTTCCTTCCTCCGCCTTCTGCATTTTCAGGTTGGTTTCTCTACTTCCCTGCTCTTCCTTCTTGCTTTTGTTTTCTAGTTTTTCTCTATTTTTTCTTTTCATTGTTTTCGGTTGCTTTGTTTTCGTTTGTTTCTTTGGCTTTCTGGTTTTGCCGCTTGCTGGTGGCTCGGCTCTGCCAAAAGGTTGTCCGCCTTCTGTGCAGATGTAAATAGATGTAAATAATTTGTAAATAGTCTGTAAATATTTTGTAGATAGTTTGTAAATACTCTGTAAATAGTTTGTAAATCATTTGAAAATAGCCTGTAGATAGCATGTTCATAACGTAAATAGTTGTATATTCTTGTTTCAGCTTTGTCTGGTTTCTTCCCGTGGGAGTCGTCTGCATGTATATTCATGTATATATGTATATTTCTATAAGCAACCCTTGTATATATCCATCCTTTCTATGTATATACCCTTCGGCTCTCTGTATATCCTTCCAGGTGGCTCGACGAGCTGGTTGAGTCACCTTTGCTGTTGATTTTTCGCTTCAAATTTGCTTCGAGACAGAAAACCACCTGTTTGAAACTTGGCTCTTGGCCGGTTTCAAACAGGTAGTTTTCTCTCTCCTCCATCAAGGCTATTAGAGCCTCATTTATTTCCCATGCGCGCAATTACTTTTGGCCAAGTGGCTTTCCCTTTTCGCATGTTCGAACAGTCGACTCCACCGCTAGTGCCATCCCATCCATTCAATGCTAGTGCACATGGCGTCCACGTGGACCTACTTCCACATTCTTCTTTACTAACGGTTATTTCTCCGGGCTTCGGGGTCCCTTTCTTTCATTCATCCCATGTCTTCGTCAAGTGTGACAAAATTTCCCAGACCCGGAGAAATAATGAAAATGCCAAGTTTATGTTTTTCTTTTTGGATACTTATGCAAAAAACTAACTTTTCAGGAAAAGAAAACGACGTGGTGGTAAGATCTCCAGACCCCAGAGTTATGGTTTTATTTTGATAAATATGTTCTAACGGTCACTTTGTCTCGCAGGTCCGGACTTAATACTACAACCATGTCTGAAGCGTCTGCCTCATCTCCTCCCGAAAGTTCAGAGTTTCCATCCACAACCGAGACCAGAGTAGCATCAAAGTCTAAGATAGAGAAGGCCCTGGCAAAGCTGCCCCTCACCATGAAGTATATGCAGGGTGAGGAGATTGTGGGCTCGAAGATTGAGTCCAAGATAAAGTTGATGACCAACGCCAGCGTTGGGACTTGGGCAGAAATGCAGGCTCTAGTAAAGATAATGTATATACAATGACAGGATAGAGATGCACTTGCTACTAACATTGGAGGTTCTGGTATTCTTCGGGTGGCTTGCTTCCCTTACTCCATGTAGTCTCCGGAGCTGGTGCTTACTCTAGCGGCCAACTATAACTCTTTTGTCCAGGCCATCATGTTAGCACCAACAGAACCATCGAGATTCCCCACTCCACTGGTGTCCCTGGACCCAGCCACTTTCCAAATCAGCCTGGGCATACCACAATTTGATCAAGCTACAGTGGTTACAAGGTGAGATTCCTTGAAATAATTCACTGAGCTGGAGGAGGCCTCTCAGTTGTACATAAACACCAGCTAGCTCAAAGTCCTGAAGAGGGACCCCAAAAGAATGAAGATTGACATTCCCCGCTCTGAATTCAAAGAGAGCATACAGATGGGGATGATTGCATTGGCACGGGTATTTGGCCAACCCTCCACCCAATAATTTGCAAAATGGATGTACTATTTCCTATTTGCCATGTCCACTAAGGGACAATTCTTCGACTAGGCTACTATTATTTCCAACCATGTCGACTCCCAGTTCTGGCAGCTAAACGAGAATAAGAAGTTCTGCATGACTTCTTATGTTTTCTGGGCTTTGGCCAAACAGAGGCCCCACTCCAATGGCTTACTCACAGATGGCATCCTTTGATTTGGTCTGGGACAAAAAGCACCGTGGGACCATTTCCCACAGATTCAATGGGAGGCCAGCTTCCCCAGTTACTGCCGGGTAAACGATTGCTTCGTTTACTATCATCTGCTCACGCCCACCCGGGATGCCGGATACCGCCTATCTAAGGAGGTGATGAAATTGGTTAGTAGTTATGGGCACTACTACATTCAATTCCAGTAGCATACCTACATTAGGGTCGTCAGCTTCTCCGGGAAACCCTACTTGTTGCCCAGACATTGTGGGGACAAGATCATGCTGCTGGAGTACTGCAGACAAATAATGGAGCTTCATGCCTTCTTGGGCCACAAGAAGGTCAGCAGTGTTTCATTCCCGATATCTTATGGGAACTATACCTATAGTCTGGCTGCCACAAAGGAGGCAGACAATGAGCTTAAAAGTTACAAATTGCAGGAGTTTTATCTAGCGCAGAAAAACTTTGATCCGCATGGCCGAATCGCAATAGCACTGCCTCAGGCTTCGGAGCCCCACCAAGCACACATAGAAGACTTCTGGGTAGATCGCCAGGATGATATGGATGTGCGCAGCTGTCATTATGATAGAATGACTGCTGGAATGATGTAGGATCTAAACCTTCAGAGATTCCTAGAGGGCTTCTATGATACCACCCCTACCACAGATCCCCAGTACTGGGAGAAGGGGATTGATAAATTGGCACTGCCTACAATAAATTGGGCCACCCAAGAAAATCACTCAGTTGAGGACTTCACTCAGGAAATTATCAAGTGAAGTCATACATATTTCAAGCAGGTGTGCCCCGGGAGTGCGCGCCTTGGTCCCCTTCCGACACCAAGAGTAACTTCACCGCCGATATTAAGATCGACTCCGGGGGCCAGGACATCTTCGCCAGCCAGGACTTCTACACAGGGCGCAGCTAAAGGAAAGGGGATAGCCTTGACCCCCTCTGCGTAGCAGATTCCCATACAAGAATAGCTTCAGCAATCAATGGCGGCCTCCCAACAAATGAGGGAGCAACTATTGATGAAGCTGGCAACTCCCCCGCTCATGTCTGGGCCAATTCGTCCCCCTTCCTCCCCGTCGCTGGCAGCCCTAATGATAAAGGTGACCGGGGTTGATCCCGTGGAGGCAGCAGGAATGGCCGATGCGGGATCGCCTCTAATCACTCGAAGAAGAAAGCACATCCAACAGCCAAAGGCAGAACCAGCACCAAGGGCATCCCTCCCTAGAGAGGTAGAGATCCTCTCTTTGAGCTCTCCGGGACCGAAGAAAGAGGCAGAACAAGTAGAGGACCTAGCCATTCCCCCTCTAAAAGAAGAGTTTGATCTATTTGCAACTGATGAATTTGAAAACTTGCAAGGAGGTGACACACAAGCAGGGACGGAAGTCCCGGAGAAAGAACAAGAGGTTGTGGATCTCTAAGATCTAGAAGAGGAAGCTACAGAACAAGAAGAGTAGCAAATAGAAGAGCAAAGACCGGAGATTTTCTCCAGGGCTCAGGCAATACAAGGTCCGAGAATGGGCGAACAACTATCAAGTGAACTAAACACACCCGCTGGGGAACCCGGACCCAGAACTTCAAGAACAACCGTAACCCCAGCCGCCGTGTTCCAAGGGTCACTCCCGGGAGTGACCTTTGGGCACATAATAATAGTGGCCCAAACTCTAAATCTTGGCCATATACCTCCCATACTACCCAAAGAGATGCCAGTGATAGAAGAAGCCCAGCCAGGGGCAGAAACAGAAGAAATGGGGCAACATGAAGAAATCTCCGAGGAAGCCGATCAGGGTCCAAACTCACCAATCGATATCTAGGACTAGGCTGAGGATATAGAAATTGAAGAAGAAATTGCTGCAGAATGGGTGCAGGCAGAAAAGGAAATAG
Source organism: Thuja plicata (assembly GCA_018584345.1). NCBI lineage: Eukaryota > Viridiplantae > Streptophyta > Pinopsida > Cupressales > Cupressaceae > Thuja > Thuja plicata. The sequence goes on along the minus strand of MU223989.1, from coordinate 118,208 downwards.
AGGGGGTGCATGTTGAAAAGGAGCAACCACCGCCGGACACTGGGAGAGCATCAGAAGAATAGACTCTGGTAGGAAGGCCACCTCTCCCACCTCCATGGCTGGTGGAAAGAAAGAAAAGAAAAGCCCCATCCACTCCAACGGCCCCTATCTCTCTGGCCAAAATGATGGCCTTGGCTCAGGCCCCTCTGAAGGCAAAGAGGGCCCGGATAGTTCATACCCTTCAAACTGGGCTGGGCGGAGAAACAATCACTGTGGTAGCAATGCCTCCCCCAGATGCTGATGAAGCGACCATGGACCCCGCGGATTACAACATCGCAGAGGTACACTTGGGTAAAAGAGGGAAGCAGGGTGAGGTAGACCTGCTAAAAGAAGCGGCAAGGGTAGTGGAGGCCCGATACGAAAAAGAAGCCCAGAGGCTCAAGGCAGAGAAGGAGAAGAGTGCAAAACTTATGGGTTACTTACAGAGCTGGCCAGACCCATCAGCGCCATCTCTCCATAGGCCTCCACCTCAGAAGATTTACTGTAGAGCGACATAGACTCCCTGTGAGTAATGAAGAAGAAAGCCCAAGCAGTTGATGAATGGGCCAATCTACAGATAGGAAACATCCTGCGTTTCCTAGTATCCACTCTCCCAGATCTATACACAGCCTGGCAGGTTATTCATAGGCAGAAGCACTAATTGAGCAGTGGGAGAGTGATGCTGAGAATTACCAGGCGTGGAAGGAAGAGCTCGAAGAGCTCCTCACCCTGGGAGAAGATATGATTTCTGAATCTAGAATTCTGGGTGAGGAATCATTTGATTTCGTAAGGACGCAACACTCTAAACTGGACCTCACATTGGAGGTAACCAAGCAACTGGTAGAGTCCCTACAGGAAGAGGTGAACAAAGTAAAATATTCTTTTAATTTATGTAAATATTTTGTAATAAAGGCTTCCGGGATGGATCCCTTCAACGTAGATACTTACACTCCCGATGAGTCTATTTTGGGAGGTTTTGATGAAATAGTGGGCTCTCGGTATCAATCTTTGGATGGAATAGATGGGGCTAAAATGGTTAAGTTGACCAAGGTGGTGCTCAGAGGCCATGACACCGCAAAGATGGTGGATGAGTTTAAAATTAATGTTTTGGAACTGGGGGAACAAGTTGAAATGGCCAGATTTAGAAGGGCCAGTCTGAAGAAGATTGATGAAGATGGCATTTTTCACCTACTTCAGGCCTTTGGTGATAATAAACAACCTTGAGCGTTCCCTGGGAACCGGGGAAGTTTGAGCATTCAGTATTCTTTATTCTTTTGGGGACGTAAGTTCCCGGATCCCGGAGTCCCGGATCCACAATTTTGTATTCTTTAAAGTGATCTGCGTCCCGGTCCCCGAGGCCGACCAGTCACTTTCAGAAGCGGTTAATTAAGACTGTTAGAGGGTAGTTGGACACATCAAGAGGCATTGGCTCAGCAGTTGGTTTTTGGCAGGGTGATCTTCCCGAGGCGCCGTTCAAGGGTACATCTGGCACATTGGAGATAGGGCACCGCATTTCCCATTTATGACGCATGTAGCCTCGATCCCAGAGGGACCTACTTTCTTCTTTCTTCTCCCCAGCTCTCTTCTCGAGGCCGATTCTTTCGATGTATATTCTTATCTTCTTCCTCTGACCTGGCAGGCCTATTCCGTCTGCAGGTCTTTTGTAGGGTGGCGCAGGTAGTACCGGCCCCCAGGTATTGTATTTTATTCAAATGCAGTAAGTTAGGGTTAGGGTTAGAGAGTTGTATAAATAGGCAAATCGACCCATTTCCAAGGGTCGGCGAAATTGATGATTTTGTTGTCCATAAGAAATAGAAAAGTAATTTCTAACCTGTTCAGTTGCAGAGCTCAATGCTCTTTTGTTCTGTTCTTAGTAGTTAGATGCTCCCTTGGAGCCACCATTGTATCACGCACCAGTGCTTGCTGGATTGAACATTAATGAAGAAGGAAGGATTCATGGCAATGCTGTTGTTATCATCTCTGCTTCCGAGTTAATGGTATTTCATGTTTTAACGTTCTGCATGTCCTTTGCTCTGAATGTGTTAAAGTAGATTAACGACCTCTTTATTCCCGCTACTGATAAAATGCTAACTGATGGTTGTGTATTTCTTTGGTATTTAGTAGTCTTTCAGAGTATTGTTGATGTTCTGGACTTTTTGGCATGACTATAGTTAGATAAATGTTTCTAACCCTGCAGGATCTTTTTCATTTTATTTGCAAAGTGTGGAATACTCTGGGAAACCCTCACTAAATTGAATCTCTGGGAGAAATGAGTTGAAGTAACC
>MU223988.1:403360-416888 GCA_018584345.1 Thuja plicata | reverse complement strand
AGAGAGAGAGAGAGAGAGAGAGAGAGAGAGAGAGAGAGAGAGATCATTAATGAGTTGAGGGACTCATTAATGGTGGTGTAAGAGCCATTAATGCCTTGAGCATTAATGAGGTATGGAGGAGACTTGGGCTTAAGGCATCTTCATTAATGAGGCATTAATGAAAGCCTTAAAGAAGCATGGGAAGGGTGTAAGGTTCAACTTGGAAAGTTAGTCCCTTAGGAAGGTCATGCTTGAGAAAGTTGACTTTCTCAAGTGGGTTGAGTTGCTAATCATTCCTTAATGGAATGTGACAACATTAGGAGGTGGGTTAGGATTAGAATTAGGATTATGATTAGATTAGCAAGGGTGAATGGGTTAAAATGGGTTAGAACTTAGGGTAGAAGTGGTTGAGATGGGTTAGGTTGGGGTTTAAAGGAATATTATTTAAATGAATTAAACTTATTTAATTCATTCAAAAATAGGAATTTAATTATTTAAACAATTTAATTGCTTTTTAATAATTAGGGGACTATAGCCATTTTAATTAAATTAAATAGGCTAGGGGAATGGGTTATTTGCAAGTGGATAATTGATTGAGGGATTTATTTAGTTCCTTTATAATTAAATACTATAGCCATGTTTGATTTTGATTTGATTTAAATGGTTTGAATTGATTTGAATTGTATGTCTATAATAGTTAATATAATTTAGTGATAAAAACCGCCTAGGACATTAAATTTGATTTGAAGAATTATGTCAAGCAGTAACAGAGTCGTTTGGGCATAATTGGGGGTATGATCACACTTAGGGAAAATAGGGTCTTTAGTCAGAACATGCCAAATTTAGGTGGTTACATTTTTCCCTCTTTGAATTGATGTGCGAGTAGTGCATTGATTCAAAGAAAGTTTTTGATTTTGACTTCAAAAAGATTGAAAATTCCATTCTTGGTTGTCGAACGAAATGTTGATGAGATTAGTCTCGCACTTGATTGAACTAAATTGATAGAATTGATTTTGAACTTGGTTGTCGTCCAAAAATCAATAAAATATTTTAAAGATACCAATTATGAACTTGGTTGTCGTCCAAAGATTGATAATACTGATTCTGAACTTGGTTGTCGTCCAAAGAGCTAGTATGAAGCTGCCAGGAGCTTTTAATAAAAATCTTTTAAAATGAGGAAACATAAGATATCCAGCTCATGAGAACCAAATCTTTCTATCCAGGAGTTCCAACTTTAGTCAAGGAAACTGTTATGCCCCTAGTCTGTTTGATAACAAAGTCATTTTCATGTTGTTTTGAGCAAAAATTTAATTGATGATAATGTGATCATGCCCCCTCAGGAACAAAATTGAAGGAAAATAATTAAATCCCTCAGTTGAAAGAACATATCACTTGCAGGAAGCAGTTAGGGAAAGAAAGAATGGAGTAGAAGAGGAAAAAGATGGTGTGTTTAAAAATAAACACACAAGTACCAAGTTAATCATGTTTTGAAAAGGTGAGTTCGATTTCGTTCCCGATAGATCAAAGATTTCAGGAATCATTGACTATGTATTTAACTTGGATTTAGAAGAAAATTGAGTTAATTTGGAGCTCAAAATTCCTTAATGCTTTTTATTTCTTATTTATATTCTATGCAATTTATCAAAAATGTAATGATATGCAGACTCTTAGGACTTTATCACTAGTATGCAAATGTATAGCTTTTTATCATCATTGGGCACTCAGTCGGAATGGAAACCACCTAATAGTACAACCATCACTAATACACATTGATATTATGATAATATGAATACTATGTTTTATTGAAATGTTGGAAAGAGACTTAGGCATCAAGGCATAGAAGCCAAGATAACAAAATAGTCACCTTCCTTTTAATATACCAGATTCTGATTAAGAAAAGATATTGGACCCGTAATGACCTTGAAAATTCATATCCTTGGGTACATTATGATTCATATACCTTAGTGAGAATCTGGACCAGAAAATAGATAAGAAAATTGTTTCAACCTCACTGTAGTTTACACATAACAAAGATTGAGATATATGCGGCTATCCACCCATAGTGGCAGCTCTTACCATAAACATCCAAGTTAGGTAAAATTTATAGGATCATTTGGAACAATCACCATATGAAAAAATTCAAGAAAACATTATGCCCCCTATCCTTGTGACCCTTTGTCTTCGTGCAAACGTCATTGAGTAACTAAGAAGACATAACAAATCATCAATTGTGAATCAATCAAATAAAATTTACAATTACTTAGATGACCCTAGTTGAAAACATCATCAGGACATAAAATAATCATAATCAAACCAATAGCAAACTGTGTGTTTAAGTAGTACTTGTTCATTCATATTCCAAAGACAGTAAAGATTCATCAATCAGAAAATTGTAATACAAGCAATATGGTGTTCCATGTCTGTACATTGAGAGGATAATCCATTCATGTTTGCGATCCAATATAGCCTTGTAGGAACTTTGTTAATGTAAATTTCATGTTTGGATATGTGATGTTTGAAAAGACACCCTTGTTTTGGAAAGTGACATTATTTTGCATGTATTAAGAAACATTGTGTTTGCGAGGCAAACCATCCTAGAGAAACTTAGCAACCGTAACCTACCATACTAGAAAAGATGCCTCCAGTGCAGAATGACTTATTCCTAAGACATAAATGAAGACAAATCCCAAGTGAGGATAAGATAGCCATTTAGAAAATGAAGTCAGCATATGAGCATAGGAATAATTATGATAGCCTAGTATCAGTAGTGTATTGATAGATGGAGCGCAAAACACAAGTGATGCCTGATTTCTAGTGTATAGAAGATTTGTAAAAGATTACCAATTCTCAAGCATGATCACATTTGTGTGCCCCCAATGTCTAGAAAGAAGTAGGGTGTTATGGATGTATTGATATCTCAGAAGTGGATTGGCAATGATGCACGAATGGACATGTCAAGAGAGTTCTTAGAACTTGTTTTTCATTTTATTTTGTTCTTCCTTTTGATCAAGACCAAGGGGTCAACAGATAGGACTAGGAATGGTGTAGTGATTTTTGGCCTAGAATAAGCAAGATCATGATAATGTTCTATTCATAGATAGGCTCAACCTTGTCAAGATCACCAAATGGAAAATGGATGGAAGATGTGGTGGAAGGAACTTGCCCCCAAGTGAATAGTGCAAGTAGGAGGAATTATGTGTAACGCCTATTTGCCAATTTTTCATCATGGTACTTATCCAAGGCAGCACAATAAGTGGTTTTCACCATAGGATGAATCTTTTTCTCTTTACTTTTGCTACCAAGGTGCCTGTTTACCAGGTTTTCACCAAGGCACTTTTTTCTATTTTTTTTCTTTTCTTTTCTTGTTTTTTTTTTTCTTTTGATTTTAAGGAGGAACTTATGTATCTTTCTCTTGGGATAGTGCTCTTTTGAAAGATATGCTATGATAGGCCAAGAACACCAAAAGTATGCTCAAAGATATTGACAAGGTGATGAAATGGAGAACAAGGAAGATGGAAGCCAAGATTTTATGCAATGGACTAGATGAGAGGAAGAGAAGGAATGTAAGGACCCAATATGGAAGGATAGTAGGTGACAAGGTCAACATCAACACAATCTTTGAAGGGTAGTGTATGGATTGAGTTTTTGACGTATGAATGGGTGGGGATCTTGGTACACAAGGACCCAAGATGGAGAAAGTATTCAAGGTAATGGATTTTGAGACATGAGGACCCAAAATAGAGTTATAAGATGGACAATGTGTGAAACAAGATGAAGTGGAAGAATTTGGAAGCTTCGATGCCAATTTTGATTTTTCCTTTTTGTTCAAGCCTTTTAAGAGAGACTTGGGAATCCACATAACTCTTGATTTTCCATTGCTTTTGGATGATTTAGAACATAATTCTTCTATGATGGATTTAGGAACCCATATTTTCCTTTATATTATGTTCTTCTCTGTGGACCTTTGTGGTCTCTTGAATGTTTCTTTTTTCTTTGTATTCACATGTCGATTAGATTGGACATAGTGATCTTCATATAAGTGGATTCTTGAATTTTTTATTTCTTTGTTTGACATCCAAATTGCTTCCAAAAGACATGGGATGTGTGGATGAATAAGACCGATATGGATGGTTCATATGGATGTGTTGATATGGAGGTTTCAAAGATGCATGCTTCTATTGATCTTGATAGGAGATAGGATAAGTGAATGACAACCTAGGAGTGGAAGATGGAGGGATATATGGACCCAATATATATGGAAGGTTTGAAGCTTTCCTCTTTTGAAAATATGGACCAAGGATAGATTTGGAAGATGGAGAAGGCTGATTCTTTCATCCAAATGGAGGAATATATGGTGTGAAATGAGTATCAACATCTTTAGAGTGAGCTTCCCAGCCAAGGATCTTTTGTTTCAAATTCATCTTCATACTGATAGGCTCATGTGTAACTTTGATAGGAGTCATTTTAACTGGAACCCTTGATGCTTGAGGAAACTTATTGTCATGTAAGGGGTTTGGAGGAATAATGGTTTCTTGAGGTGGATATGGAGGGTTATGTGAAGGATATGATGGAACATGCTGATCTTGACAAGGGTCTTTGTATAATGTAAGAAGAGCTCCTTGCTCTTGTTTTTCAATAGGATTTTCAGGAGTATCAGGATATTTCTTATGAAATGGAGGGCTAGGTAGCTCTTGATATGGAAGAATATATTCTTGAAATACATGAAAAGATAGAAAGGGATCATCTTCAGATTATAGGGATATGGGATCTTCGTCAAATGTTGGAGGGGATAGGATAATGTCTTGATCTTGATCATTAGTAAGAATTGTTTCTTTGTTCTTTTTATTATCCTCTTGACATGGACCCAGTCCAAAGGAAAAGATAGGAGTTTTAATCTTCATGAGGGATTCTTGAAGGATTTCTGGGGAATTATCCAAAATAGGCCTTGAAGTACATGAAAGCTTAGGGTCTTTGATCTCAGGAGCATGGAATGTACTTTCTTATAGATTAGCTTGGATTTATTTTAAAGGCATCCCTTGAGGGTAGACATAGTTATCATGAAAAGAATTAGGATCATTGTGTGATGGAGGATATTTGGATATCGTTGAAGCTTTGTTAGATGGAGGAATAGTGGAAGAATTAGGAGTCGCATGTAGCTCATTTCTAGACATAGGTTCATGATTTTGATCATGCTTGAGATTGGTATCTTCATTTGATAATTCATGAGTATCTTCAACTTTTATTATGGCATCATCTATTAGATCTTGGATTTTATGTTTTAACTCCATGCAATGTGAGGTTTTATGCTCATTATTCCGATGATAGGCACAGTAGGTACTCACAAATTCCATTCCACATAAGGTGGTTTGAGGCAATGTGATAAAATTGTTTTCAATAAGCTCTTCTAGCATTGTTTCTTAAGGTTGTCTCAAAGGAGCAAATGCTCTATCCCTTGGATATGTAGATCCACTTGAACTCTCCAAAGAGATGTTGGATTCAAGTTTATGAGGACATTGATCAAAGATAGGATTGACATGATTCTGTGAAATAATATCTTGATCAAAAATAGGACTACCATGATTAGGTCTCTTCTTAGTTGGAGAATGTGAAGACATGCATGGCTCATGATCATAGAGAAGAGGAAAGATTGATCTTAGTGAAGACCCACTTGATGAGATATCTTTTCCTTTTTTTAGGTATTGAATTTTAGATTGAAAAGCTTGCATTTTCTTAGATAGGGTTTTAATGAGAATCTCCTCTTCCCTATTGTTAAAACCATAGGATGCATCCCATTTGTTGTTAGCCATTGTAAGATTTTCTTGATCAAAGTCTCAAAATGGTTCCAAAAGGAATTCCAAATTTTCCCCAAATGTGTGAGTTTGGTTTTGAAGTTTCAAAGTGATTGATTCCTGTGTCAGAGGGTTAGAATGCTCTGATAGTGAGTTGGGAACCAATGAGAGTCTATTGTTTGAAGTAAGTCACTCCAGTGTTAGAGGGTGTTAGAGTGCCCTAATAGTGAGCTGGGAATCAAGTTGTTTTGTTGATTGTAAAATCCACACGATTTGGGATCAATTGTGAAGATCCAAAAGAACATGCAAGGTAGACTTGTGAAAAAGTTTTGGAATAGCAATTGGCAGACCAGAAAAAGTAGTAGGACTAGACTAAGTAGGCAAAAGGGTACCCAAATATAATAAATTTTTCTGAGAGAGACCTACACAAATGCCCACTACCCTAGACGTGATCCTTGGAATGTGACACATATGCTTTCCCAGATGTGATCCAGCATCCCGGATGTGATGTAGAAATTACCAGATGTGAGCTAGCATCCCGGATGTGATGCAAAAATTACCAGATGTGAGCTTCTGATGTTCTATTATGTTTTTGTCAATTTTGTCAAATTTTTCTTTGGAATTTGTGAAGTTTTCTTGATCAGAGATTGCGTTATGGGGTGTCTTAGTGCGTGAAAAACACATGTACTCTAGGGTTTGAAATTTGTTTATTGTTTGTAGGAGTTTATATTTTTTAGTGGCTTTTTGAACACACCAAGCAGTGTTGCATTGTTAGGAAGGTGAAACAGACACATTTTTTTTCTATTCTCTAGGTGGAGGATGAAAATCTGTGCTTGTTGACTCAGGTACACACTCAAATGCTAATTAGAATATAGCCATCACCAAGCATGCAATGGCTCCAGTCATGATGTTGTATTAGTCAACTCCAATTGCAAGTGAGGGCACAATATGACGAGTGTCTTAAGGAAATTACTTTTTTCATTGCACAGATATTATCACCCTTTCAGGGATGAATCAAGAATTCTTTTAGTTGAAGTTGTTGTAGATTATTGGGCAATCCATTTGAAACTTTCCCCCATAGAATTGTACAAGGAAAAATTAAGGTGTATAGCCCTATTAGTACCTGAATATATGTAGTCTCGCAAGAAAGATTCAAGTGGCTCCACTATACATATACCCAGATATGTTCAAGGAATGATGTCAAAATTCCAAGAACAAAACCAGTTCCATCTACTGAGGCTTTAGCCTATGAGGAAGAAACTATTTATAGTGAATTGGAAGGGTTGGCATAAAACCTATCCTCACTTGGGTCGTTCCCAGGAGATTTTTTCCTCAACCGATAGGCCCTTTATTGTTTAAGTATATCTAACCAGGATTGGCGAGCTTTAGATGTCTAGATTTTGGATCCTTCTGAAGAAGAAGACCATACTCTCCTAATCTAAACCATTTTCTCCCAAAAAATGTAAAGCAAAGTTCATTCCTTCAAGCTATGTTGAGCTTGATTTAGTTTGTTCCTATTTAAGAATACAGGATGCTTGAAAAGGAAATTTGCCTTGTTCAATTAGCCACAAAATTTAATGAGTTTCTTGTCCAATTACTGATCCAAATTGAATTAAACGATTGAACTTGTTCTTTGATCCCACATATTTAGTGCTTTGATTGTCCAATTTCTAAATCCAAAAAGAAATTATACGATGTAGTTGTTCATTGAACTGCAATATTTAGTGACTTGTGTTGTTCATTTACTATTCCAAATTGAATTAAATGATGTGTTTTCTTGTTTAGTTAACTCCAAATTATGTTCAATCCATAAATTGATGTATGATTTTATGATTTTCCTTAAAAGGAAAAGAGCATAATCCTCTAGTCAATTTAGTGATAGATTGGAATATGTATCTTAATTTAGAAAGCAAGTAAATAGAAGGAAATATGGGAGGTTGGGTAACCTGAAAAACCAAGTTAGTGTTGTTTATGTTAACTCCCACAAAAACCTTCAAGAACAACCTGCAAACACTTGTTAGGCTGCAAGACACCGAAAACACAACTTGTCAAAATGTTAGAGTTAGGAAAATGAAATGCACAAACTTTCTGACGAGATGTGAGCCTAAAATTTTATTGAATGTAATGCAGCATACTGTATGTGAGCTTCCTTACTAGATGTGATCCCATGCTTACTAGATGCAAGCCTGAACTGAAAACAATCTGGGAAATCCTAGATGCGAGCCTCATTTTCTGTAGTGCAATGGTGTATCCCAGATGCGATCCTGAATGGTCAAAAATGAGCCTGTAATAGAATTATGGGCATGCAAATTAGTGAAAAAGTGTTAGCAAATGAGGCCAAGTTGTAAATTGAGCCCCACGGTGGGCACCAAAAATGTGTGTGTATATTTGTGCACCTGTTATCTGCAACACAACACTTCAATAAGTCATTCTGTTAATGAAAAACAAGGGTTAAAGAGCATATAAACCATAACATTGAATTATTGATTTCTAACTAGGATGAGTGTAGCATGTAACATAAAAGCCCTCAGATTTATGCTAAATACCATTGACATAAACAACCTAGCATGAAAGATTTAGTTAAAAAGAAACTATTATTCAATGAGCAATGCATATTAATCTAAAAATGGAGATAATAACAATGTATAAGCATAAACTATGAAATGAAGTATGATTCTAAGTCTATTCCAACAGCATAACAATGCATTTACAATATGCAATGAAGGCTTATTTTCTCTCAAAAATGGCATCTATCTATAGAAGAATAAGAGAGAGAGAGAGAGAGAGAGAGAGAGAGAGAGAGGGGGGGGGGGGGNAAGAGAGAGAGAGAGAGAGAGAGAGAGAGAGAGAGAGGGGGGGGGGGAGACAAGGCTCATTAATGAGTTGAGGGACTCATTAATTTTGGTGTAAGATCCATTAATGCCTTGAGCATTAATGAGGTATGGAGGAGACTTGGGCTTAAGGCATCTTCATTAATGAGGCATTAATGAAAGCCTTAAAGAAGCATGGGAAGGGTGTAAGGTTCAACTTGGCAAGTTGGTCCCTTAGGAAAGTCATGCTTCAGAAAGTTGACTTTCTCAAGTGGGTTGAGTTGTTAATCATTCTTTAATGGAATGTGACAACATTAGGAGGTGGGTTAGGATTAGAATTAGGATTATGATTAGATTATCAAGGGTGAATGAGGTGAAATGGGTTAGAACTCAGGGTAGAAGTGGTTGAGATGGGTTAGGTTGGGGTTTAATGGAATATTATTTAAATGAATTAAACTTATTTAATTCACTCAAAAATAGGAGGAAGCATCTCCACCTTTAGTACCAAGTAAGATGTCTAGGAGGAAGAAACAAGTTCCCACAAGTCATCCATGCTCAACGACCACAAGGAGAAAGGTAAAGAACACTCAAGCCCCTTCTGAGGTAGGATTCAGACCTAGTCTAACAGTCCTTAAGAATAGAATTGTTAATGAAGGAATACTAGAATCTATGAATAATGTCTATGACAAATACGAAGAGATAGACAAATCACAAATTCATTCTATGATCATTTCTCACATGATTAAGTTTAAGAGGACAGTATTAGAACTTAAAATGGTCATACCAGACAAGGTATAGAACATACTTGATGTATTGAAAAGGCAAGCAATTGAAGAGGATATGAGGATAAGAGAAGAAATATTAGACAATCTTCTCCCTATTTGCTTACATGATGAGAAAACCATTCTATTGGATTTAGTAAAGCCTCATCTTAGAACCAAAACAAGAGTTCTTCATATCATGAACAAAGAATATGAACTGGTTGGTGAAGAGACTCAGAAAGCATTTGAGAGGGTATTTCTAGATAGACATATGTATAAAAAAATGGCACCTATAGCAAAGGTGACCCCTGTTCCTCCAAAACTATATAAAGAATGAGTGATTCAAAGTGTGCCTATGAAAGGTCCACAGGATTCGGCACCCATTGTTTCAATAGCTTCTGATACAGCCAAAGATTCAGAAGAAACTATTGTGATTGATGATGTTAAGATATCCATGGCCACTTCTGACAGTGACATGGACAAAGTGGAAAAAGCATTTTTCAGCACTGAAGAGACAAAGAAGGTATGCACGGATGACACATCCTTATAGCAAGATGAAGTTCCCTCTAAAGATTCAACAAATTTAAACAATGAGGAATACAATCAAACTAATGAAACATCAGCTATGGAAATCCATGTGAAGAGTGAATATGTGGATGCCAGTTAGAATTTAATACATACTCCATCCATAAAACCACCATTGTTGTCAAGCTTGACCCCTGATTCAGCAAATCTAGATGCTTGGGAAGAAGAAGATTTGATTAAAATCAGTGTTCTAGCCATGGAAAAAGCTAAAGAAAAACAAGTCATGACAAGTCCTCTTTTTCTAGAGATAGTGAACATCCTAAATGACTTAGTGCCAACAGATAAGAAAATGGCTAAGTTTTAGTCAGTTGATGATGTTGACAGCATCTTGACAAGCTTCAAATCACATTTCACAAGTTTAGTAGACTCTACTACTAAAATTTTAGAAGCTGAGTACAAGAAGGGAAGACTAGATGAATTGACAAAGAATTTCTCTTTAGATCTGAACTCATTGAAGATTGGTCAAGCAATCTTGAAAGAACTAGCAGCTAACGGTAGAAATATAATAGCAAACTGCATGGACAGAGTGAAATTCACCTCAGAGCACATCAAAAAGATTGAGGAAGTTGACATCCTGGTTGAAAGTGTTATAAAATCAATTGAAACATCCTCACAAGATATTAATGTATGCAACAATATCTATCAAGGGCAGTTAGACAAGATTGAAAAGGCTAAGTTGAAGATTAGCAAGATAAGAACCATGCAGACTCAACTGAGAAAAGCACTTGCGCCCTCACTATTTGTTCTAAATGAAAACTTAAAATAGATAGATGCAACCATTGCTACATATGATCAAGGACCCAGCATGGATCTGACAAATATGGAGAAGCTTCCATATGCCTTGTGCGCACATCTTCAGACAATTGATGCATTGAAGGTATTCTGGTAGCAAGAGATCAAAAATCTACAGATTGCTTATCCAGATGTATATTCAGAGTAAGTACTCAACGACTTAAAATTTTTAAACCTTTTTCATTAATTTCAAAGGGGGAGTAATGTATATAAGGAGTATGTGTATATGTTATATATAGAATTTTGAATAAAAGGGATGATATACAATTTTTTGGGTGTTAGTCAAAGTTTGAGTAACTTGGCCACATTCCTTTGTTGCCATTAATGACAAAGGCAAAGATTGTTAGAAATTTGACTCTCGGAGAGAATATGACTTATTTTGTGTTTTCATTATGGAAACAAAGTCATACAAAGTTTTGACAGCAAACTTTGAAGAACAAAATGGCTAAGTATGAAAGACAGAATAGAATAGAAATATGCAGTCGATCAAGGCACCAGCGCATGTGTGTATTGTTGGTAGTATTTCCTATTTTTACTGCTTTGTCTTGTTCCTTGTCTTACCCTCTGCAAAATTTTCAGGTTTTCATGCCTAAACATTGCCCAAGTTGTCAAAACCCTGAAAAAACCCTAAAGCCAAGTGTTAAATGATGCATTTTAAACCCTAGGCCATGTCTTTATATTTCATTGTTACCTTTTAAAAGTCACTTAAGACATGTGCTTTAAGTCGGGTCGCTTGATCGCTTTACCAAAATTGAATATGCTAAATCATCTCCTAACTTCGCTTTTTCCTTATGTCGCGTAGTCTTGTTAAGAAATGGAATATTCTCTCAGTGTCTTGAGACTTAGCGATTTCTCTTTAGTCGGGTTGTCGCTTGAACTTTGTAATATAAGCTTTAAAATGAATGGGACCTATTCCTCAGTCGGGTGATCGCGAGAAGAATTGGCAAGTCAAAGAAATATCTTCCAACTTCGCTATTCACTTCATGTCGCATGATCGCTAGATTAGCTCAGTCAAACAGTTAAGCTTTTTCTTCAGTCGCGTGGTCTCGTGATTAAATGGTGGTTAAGAGATAACATTCCCAACCCCGGGACTAGCTGTTTGATGTTAGTAAAATTACTCATTTGGGATGTCGCTAGAAAAGGGGCGATGAATCATCTATTCAGATATGTATTACATGGACAAAAGAACATTTTACATCTGTCATGACATAGTTAGGTTGTCGGGTGATCGCTAGAAGAAGGAAATGGATCACGCGATAAAGAGACTAAGGTATTTTCGCCTTCAGTCGTGAAGTCTCCAGATAATTTAAGGGCATGAAGAAATATACACTGATCACACGACAGCCATGCGATGAAGGAATGAAGGGATCTGACGGTGGTCACGAAGTCTAGAGATAAAAGTGCCCCAGGGAAAAATTCCTTCCGACTTAGCGATTAATAAGGTCGCGAGGTCGCCGTAAACAGAGAAAGGGTACCTTTTTAGTAATAAGGTCATGATAAACTTATCACCCGACTCAGTGACTAAAGGTTGTCATGTAGTCTTGAAAAGATAAGTAAGGATCCAGCGACTTAGCGATAACCATGAAATGTTAAAAGATAACGGTTTGTCGCGAAGTCTGGAGTACAGTGATGAGTTAGGGTTAACTCCATGCGACTTCAGTTTCACCATTGTCGCCTGATCGCTAGAAGGACTTGAGTTAGCCGAGGAAAAGAAAGACCATTGTCGCCTAGTCTGGAGATCAGACCATGGTTAAGAAAAAGTTCTCGCGAAAAAGAGACTTAGTGAGGTCACGAGGTCGCTTGATAACAAGATCTAAGAAATGCGGCGCCAAGTGGATGACATGACAGAAAGAATCACCCGGCGGCCAATCCGATACATAATTTTTTATTACTGTGAACAAAAGGTAGCTGAGATGTATGACAGAGGACAAATCAGAGGGTGCCATGTCAGCTGTCTTAACCGTTTTATGATTGCGCCAAAGGATTCATAATTTAAATTTGATTTTCTATCACCTCGCACAACTACGGCTAGGTTTTTGAACGTTTCATGGCACATCAACTTAATGGCAGAACTGACATTTCTAAATTTTGAGCAATGTAATTTGAATCCTTTGGCTATAAATAGAGGATTGTGCATTCATTCTTGTTCACTGAGTTTTAAGATTTCAAAGCTAAGTTGTTGTTTCAGCAAAAAGTGTTATTCTAAGCAGTTGTAGTGTTTCCAAGTGATTAAAATTTTGAAAGTTACAGAGAGTTGTGCTCAGAAAGATAATTGATATTTGAAGTTAGATTTGTTTCAATATCATTCAAACAGAGACATTCGAAGTGCTTGCAAAGATGAGTACAGCTATGAGTGTTGCATCTACGAGTGGAGGCAGTGGAGAGGAGCAAAAAGGAAAACCAAGCTTCTCAGATGAATTTCTCCAACTTCTGCCAGGTTCAACACAGAACAGGAAGATTGATGCTGGTGTCTTCAAAGATGACTTCAAAGACATCAGACATGTTGTAACCCTGGGAACAATAGGATTTTCTCTCTTCACATACTTTTACAAAAATTTAGATAAACCTATCCCTGTCTCAAACCCTTGGACATCTGGTCTGGGTAGGTTATTAGTGCCTGATGTATTCCTGGATGTTGACCTATTTTTAGACCTGGCCAATCATTAGGATGCCCTAACTAAGACAATCAAAAGAGAAGATGGCACTGCCTTGTTGATATTGAATAGGAATTCTTTTATGCAAGCTTTTGGTCTATTCAGTACCATGTCTACCAAAATTGACATGAAGAAGCAGGAAAAAAGATATAGTACCA
>MU223988.1:301237-362246 GCA_018584345.1 Thuja plicata | reverse complement strand
GGCCAACTTTATACTGCAGTACCAAAGTTTTGTGGGTACCATCCCCACCCCAGTTTTACTTTCTATTTGGAAGGTTTCTGGGTTACCAATCTTTGTGTTATGTGTTATGAATGATTATATTTTCATGTTTGCAGTAGATTAGATGAATGAATGGTCAAAGTATATACATGTGCAGAAATGTTTTAAAAGTTTCAGAGTTACTGATTCACCCCTCCCCTCTCAGTAACTTGGTTAGTCTTGATTATTTCCAACAAAGAATATAGTCAAGAGAGAAATTAAAAAAGAGACCCTATATTGGAGGTGTATGAAAGTTGTTGATTTGAAGAAGGTCAGAGTGGGGTGAAGAGATCTCAGTTGAATTCAAATATTTTCCTCTGCAAAGAGGTGGCGGCTCTACAAAGTCTTGAAGGTGATTTGGAGGAGACTTCAAATCAAAAAGTTTGCAGCAACTTCATTATTCTCTAGGTAGTTTTATTTTCATTGTATAAGCCTTTTGTTCCATGAAAATCAGTTATGCATACGTTTCCCTATTAACTAGTCAGCACTAAGTAAGAGGGAAAAGAGAGGCAGTTTATAGTTATTTTTTTTGTCAAGATGTACAACCTATATTGGGTTAGGTTATGCAATGATATAAATTTTGAAGGTATCCCTAGATACCCAAATCCTATTCCATCAGTGGTAAGGGATTGTTTGCCTAAATTTACTGGTCTAGGTGAGCAATCATCTAAGGAGAATATAAGAAAATTTGTTGATTTGATAGATGATAATGACATCACACATGAGGATGTACTAACAAACCTATTTTCAATATCGCTAGTAGATGGTGCTAGGGACTGGTTTAAGGAATTACCTCGTGATTCAATAAGATCTATGGCTACATTAGAAGATTGTTTTATTGAGAAGTATGGTAATGGGGAGGAAAGTGATAATCATGATGTGTCTAAATCTGAAGGCCCTTTATCAGAACTTGAACTTGTTAGTGCAAAAACTAAAGTAATAAGACAAAAGATTCAAGAAAGGGTTGTTAAAACATTACAAGAAATTATGAGCAGAAATGAGGGTGAGTCTCAATGTGATTTCTATATAAGGTTTAGTGATAAGATATAAGAGTATGATATCCCTTTTTGTCCTCAAGAGTTTGTTTGGCCAAGTTTTTTTGTTGAGCTTTCTTTACCTGATTCTATCAATTTTCCAAGCTCTAAGAGGGTGAATATTATTTGGAATGCTATGCAATGGATGGAGCATGTAGAAAATCTTTCTTCTAAAGTCGTATCTGAGGTTGAGACTAGTGATTTTGAATCTGAAAATGATGTTGATAATTCTGAATATGGATCTAGTTATGCGAATGAGACTGAATCTAGTGATATCCAATCTAGTTATTATAGTTATAATGATGAGTTCATTTATGCTGAAGGTTTTACTGGTTTTGATACTCATAATGAGCAACAAGACAGTGAAAATGTTTTGTGTGGATAGAAAGACAATAACTATGATGCAGATGTAAGTGATTGTAGTGATTTCTTTGCACAAGATGATATGGTCTGAGAAATCTCACTCCATGATTCAGATGAAGAAGAAATCTGCAACATCAAGGAAGAAACCAAAGAAAGTGAACAAGAATCCCAATGCCCTTTAACCAGTAAGAAAACCTCAAAACTTTTGGTTGCTGATTTCCAAAGGTATGTATCATAAGATGACTCTCTTTCTTCATGCCCTATAAATATAATTTTTTATATTGATAAGATTACTAATGGTATAAAGGATGATTGTGAAAATGATTATGAGAATACTGATTGTGAGAGTGTATCAGAAATGAGTGTAAATGATGATAGTTGTTCACTTCATAGGGAATAAATTTCAGAATTATTGTCTTGTGAATACCTCTGATTTTTAGGGAAAGACAGACTTGAATCTCAACATTTCATACATATTGAATTTGATAAGGAATATGTATCAGATACTCAGAATGTTGATACTTATATTTCTGATTTTCCTTATACTCTTATGTCACTAGAGCACAATCAAGTTGAGTATGCCATGTCAGATAATGAAAGCCTCACTGTTGTTTCAGATTTAAAAATGAAGAGACTCTAGATATCATTTTGAGCAATGATTAGGATAGTTGTTTAGATTTGAAATCTTTTTCAGATTCTGAATTTTCCAATGAACTACTATTAAGGGATTGTCCTTCAGTTGCTCAAGATGCACATATTTATGATGAATGTGTTAATGTTTTCCCAGCCACCGACCAGCAAGTTTTAGATTTGAGTGATGCTAATAATTTGCAAAAAGGTATTTATGAAGATTTTGATATGAATATGGAAGTCAATTACAAGATTCAGGATGGTAATCCTTTTGAGAAAAGGAGTATGGATTATGATATGGGATTACCATTATTTGATCATGAAGATGTTGAATCTTGTTCTTTTGATGTTCTTGATTTATCTCCTCCTGAAGAAAGTCAGAACCATTTGTATAAGATCCATGATGTCTATAATGAGATTAACTTTGATATTGAACCGGCTGTTGTTCCTTATACTTTGTAGAATGAGCCAGATCATATCCTAAGCAGTGAATGTTTTCAATATTTGCAAAAAGTTCAGCATGCTGATTTTTTCTTTAATGTGCAAACTGCTGATGTGGATGGATATAATAATGCTAACCCAATCAACCTAGAAGATGTTAAGTGTTTTATTTTCATCTAGGAGGTGATTTTCAGAGATGTGGTATTGAGCTAAGTATTGTTGATTATTGCATTGATTCTCAATTTTTGCTACCTAATGAATGCATCAAGCATATGCCACATGCTTTGCAAAAATGATGTCTTTTCTATTTTAGTTCTCAAATGGATAATGATGACATTTTTTGTCTTAAGATAATGGATAATGGAAATAAGATAGGTCAAATGCATGGAAGTGATCATTTTAGCTTATCTCTGATTTATGAAGATGAAAACCAGGTGTATGACAGAGGTAAGAGCTGATATTAGTTTTGGGGGTTCAAGCCTCTTGTAGATAATGAACATATTGTATAGTTGCTTTCCCTTTCAGTTGTGTGTTTGCTTTCAATAAGAGGTTTTCCCATTTTTTAAGAAGAGAGAGGACTTTTGAGAGATATAAGTGAACAGAGAAAAGATGAAAGAGAGTATGAAATCCTGATTTGATTTTTGGAGTGGTGTGCTTCTACCATGAGATTCTAAAGTTCTTTGCATGCACACATGGGACACACATCCACAGTTAGAGCCACTATTGGTACTCTTGAAATTGGCACAAATTTGGAGTGACCATTTTGAAATTTTGTATATAAGGCAAAATGAGTACCCTGAAACAACTTTTGCAGAGACCTAATGGGAGTGCTTGTAAAAGGCACCCTGATGATTTTCATGATATACCAATTGGGAAAAGGGTTTAGTACCTTTCATTTGACACATGCAGTGGGTTATAGCTCCTAAATTTCAATTCTGGGATGTTTAGGAAATAGCCATTTGAAGGTGGTTACATAAATCTACATTTTTGCCTAAGTGTCACTTTCTTGTAACAAGCCTACTTTGCATCTAAATATCTTGCACCCTGTTAGGTTTAATGGGTCACTACTTTGGGAACATTTTACATGTATGACAGAGAGATTATTTTTAAATTGTATGTCATTTTGAAACCATTTGATAAGTTTTCAGTTTCGCCAAAGTTGGTCTTGCAAAACTGTCTTGTTTCTCTCTTATGCCCAGATTTCCAAATAGCCTACTTTGAGGTCTTCCAAGATGTATCTAGTTGAACGCACTACATAATTGAATTTTCCATTGCATTAAAAACTTGGAAGTGTACCTTCCCAAATATTTTCAGGTTCACACAAATCCAGTTATCCACTTTGCCTGAGCATTTCCATTTCCAATTTATTAATTTTCACTGAATGTGCAGAATCCAGATTCAAGTGACCTACTTTGTGATTTCCTTGTTTGCACCCAGTCCAAGGTCAATAATAATTGAAGGTTGTTCTACATTGTAGACCTGGAAGTGAACTTCTCTGAATATTTTTAGACTTTGGTCAATCCAGTTGATCATTTTTCCATGCTATTTCCAAATCTAGTTTATGCATTTTCACTATGTTAAAGTTCAAAAAAGTGTTTAACTGCTAACTTCACAGATTAGTATTGGTTAATCAGTTCTTCAGTTGAGCAAGTTACTTGAATATCTATAATCCATGTTTGGAGGTGAATTATGTTCCAGAGGTTCAGATTCTAAAGGATCATTCTTGATGAATTTTTGATTTCAAAATTGAAGGAATTTTGTGCAGTTTGCAGTGTTGAACAGAATAAAGTTTACAGAATGGTCATTTTCATATAATGATAAATTTTTGTCTCAAAGTTGTCTTCAAGAAAAAATTGTAGCACCATTCTCATTGCATGTGGATGTACTACTATGAACAATTGTGTCTATGCATTTGAAATAAATACAAAATATTTTCAAAACTTCCAACCAGCACATTGCAAAAGAATTCCAAGGGAGTTCCTATGTAGCATTTGAAGAGGGCATGGAATGATTTCAAAGAGGAGGCTGCATTATTACACTATAAATTCAATGGCATCAGAGGGATGTGTATTGAAATGTGGAGTTAGAAACAAGGCAAATGTAAAGAACAAAAGGGATGTTTATGCAGATCTTCTTGGGAGTTTTAAAACTTTAGAACCTTTCAGCAAATGGAATAGAGGGGATATGTTACCCAGCACATGGAGGACATTTGCAATATTTAAAACATTAAAATTAGAACACTACAAAAAGGGACAAAAAAATAGTCATATTGCGGGGGGCCATAACTTCCAATGCAACCGTTGGATCAAGCTAAAGTTTGGATATGTTGTCAAAAATCTAATTCTCCAGATTCTCACTAGAGTGATCTTCCAAATTCTGCCTGGTTCATGAGATATAGTTGACTTTGTGCAGCACTATCTAGAGGATAAAATATTTTTTTGAAAATACAAAGAGGCATATATCCCACATTGATTGGGTTTTCATTTTTCTTGGTATTTTTATACTTTGGCACTTGTATAATGAAATAAGAAAGAATCCCAGAGGCTTATGGAGGGCCCATTGGCTGGAAGGCTTAGTGCACCAATGGGCCCCATAATGTTGGGCTCCCTAATTCAAATGCTTTAAACTGTACAGGGATTTAGTCCCACATTGCCCTCGTAGTGGAAATTTGAGATATTTAAAAGGAAAAACACAAACATATGAAGTGTGAAGCAAAGAGGAAGCTATCCATGTGTGCATCGTGATTGGTGCCTCAATTTCCATGCCCAACCAAAGGTAAGTGAATTTTGCAGAATAGTCAGTGTTGAGGTGGCAATGATGACATGGCAAGTGGACATGTGACGACTAGTCACAAAGTCAGGAGACGAAGAGAAGATAACTGCCAGAATCAAGAGACTCGGAGACTAACCGCCATGGTAACTAGTTGTGAGGTCGTGTGATGTTGACAGTTAACCACCAGAAATCTAGAGACTCAGAGATAGGCTAGTCGCAAAGTCGGGAGATAAAATGAGATAACCGCAAGGATCAGGACATTAAGAGACTAACTACGAAGTTAACCACTATATGTTAGTCGCTAGGTCACGTGATGCCAGCAGTTAAGACCAAATTTTCATCAGACTTGGAGATTGAGGTTAGTTGCCAGGTCACTAGAAAATAAATTTTAAGTGGAAAACATTAAGAGACTTGGAGACTAAGGAGGTGGTCGCTGGGTCTCCACATTTAACCATGGCTAAGGAAAATATCAAGAGATTTGCAGACAAAGAGTAAAAGTGAACCCGAAGTTAAGAGTGAGTTTGAAACTAGTTAAGGATAGCCAATCTGAGTGTGCCAAGTGTCAAATTCAGGTGGCTTCTAGGCTTATAATGCAAAAAATAATGTTTTCAAAGAAGTTTTAAAGGTTCAAATGTATAGTTTGATACATATATTTTATTTTGCAAGTATTTGAAAATGCATTTTGGGAGATGTTGCAAACACAAAGGAGATCATATTTTTGCTTAATGAAATTAAATTTGGAGAGAATGGAGATCAAATTATAAAGATTAGATTTGCATAAAAAGTTGAGATAAATGCATACATATTTTATTGAAAAAATCAGATTTATTGAAGCATTCTGGGAGGATTTATAGTCAGATTTTGAAATCATATTTTCTCAGAAAATATTCAGATTTGGAAATTTTTTTAGTAGCAGAGTAAAGGGGATTTGTAGAGGATAAGTTCAGATTTTGAACAGACAAATGGATTCATATATAGACAAAATAAATCAGATTTTGAAGACCTTAGAAGCAGTTGATTCAGATTTTTAAAATCACTGACAAAGATCAGAGATAGATTTTGAAAAGACAAAGTGGAGAAAGAGAGATAAGTATAGATCAGATATTCAAAGAAGGACAGGTTTTTATCAGACATAGATTTTAGGATTTCCTTCTTCATTTTCTATTTATTGTTTTCTTTCCTCAGTTGTATGTGTTTCTATTTTTTTCTTTGTTGGGAGAAGATTTCTGAGTCTATTCAGTACTCTCTGCGACATGTTCAGATCAGCTTCCATTTTGGATATATTTTGTAATACTTATCTCTCTTCTTTGCATATAAAGTGTTCTTTTCCTTTCTGTCTTAGAGAATAACATCATTGTAAAAGGCAGTTTTTGCTTGTTTATGAATAAAAATTTAGTACTGTTGATGATTATCAAAGTTGTCTCCACATTGTTTCTAAATCATATAAATTAGAGCATCAAAGGTGTTTTATTTTTATCTATTGATTGATCAGAAAATAGTGTTTTCAAAGGATAACTGTGATTTAGGAGTTGTTTTCAGATTTGTATGAGTTGGGATATCAAGGGTATTGCCAATCTTGTCTTTCCAGTGGATGTTGGTTATGTATTGTCTATTCCAAGGTCTCTTTCAAGGAGAGGGTTAAATTATTTGAGTAGAAAAGTTGAATATCTGAACACACAAGTCGATAAATAAGTAGAACTTGATTGTTGAGGTCTTTTTTATGAAAGGCATATGAACATATCAAACTATGTTGTTTCCTTTTTTTCATGATCATCTTTGCAATGTCATGATTGACTCTATTGCCAATAGGATAAGGCACTGGTTTATGCAAGATCAAGGATGTTACAGAGATCCATAAATTCAAAAAATAAACTAAAAACCATTTCCATTTCATGTTACTAGGAGTTAAGTTTTCTCTTGTTTTTAGATTTACTTTATGAAAGCTCAATATTGAATAAGGTTTATGAAATATTGAGGTATTAGTTACCTAAGAGTATGAAAACTATTCCACAATTATATATCTGCAAGCTTGTAGTTGTCATAAAGGAGTCATATATGTGCAGATAAGGCAATAACCACCTGAGTGATGTGGACCTCCAAGAAGAAGGAGGATCTTATTCAATCCTCATCAATTAGCCTTTCTCTTGCATAAAATAGGAGTTTGCATTCAAGTATACAAGTATACTGTCACATTAAGGTTGTACTGCAAGAAAAAATGCTAACAAATTGGCGACTCTACTGGGGAATTATCAAAAAATATTTATACCCTAGAGTCTCTAGTGTAGTACTTTTCAACTCTTTTAAACCAGTTTTAGTTGAGTTGAAGCCATTGAAATCATAGAGTCATATTCTAAAAAAAGACATATTCCTCAAATTTTTTAAAAGTGAGTCAAGTCTTCTCTATTTGTCATTGCAAAGTATTTGAAAGTCCAAGTTCCTCAAAGATATATTCATACAATCTCACATGTGGTGAGTGGCTACTCAGAGTTCTCTGATTTGCACCAGTGTGCATATTTTAAACAATGGACTACGAAGAAGGTGGACTTGCAATGATAGAGGAAGATATTTGGGATTTTATAACTAAGAATAAAATCAAGAGAGCAATAAAACAAAAAAGAGACCCTATATTGGAGGTGTATGAAAGTTGTTGATTTGAAGAAGGTTAGAGTGGGGTGAAGAGCTCTCAGTTGAATTCAAATCTTTTCCTCTACAAATAGGTGGCGGCTCTACAAAGTATTGAAGGTGATTTGGAGGATACTTCAAATCAAAAAGTTTGCATCAACTTAATTATTCTCCAGGTATTTTTATTTTCATTGGATAATCCTTTTGTTCCATGAAAATCATTTATTTATATGTTTCCGTATTAAGTGGTCAGCACTAAGTAAGAGGGAAAAGAGAGGTAGTTTATAGTTATTCTGTTTATCAAGATGTCACACCTATATTGGGTTAGTTTATGCAATGCTATAAATTTTGAAGGTATCCCTGGATACACAAATCCTATTCCATCAGTAATAAGGGATTTTTTGCCTAAATTTACTGGTCTGGGTAAGAAATCAACTAAGGAGCATATAAGAAAATTTGTTGATTTGATAGATGATCATGACATAACACATGAGGATGTACAAATGAACCTATTTGCAATATCCCTAGTAGATCATGCTAGGGATTGGTTTAAGGAATTACCTTGTGGTTCAATAAGATCTATGGCTGCATTAAAAGATTGTTTTGTTGAGCAGTATGGTAATAGGGAGGAAAATGATAATCATGATATGTCTAAATCTGAAGATCCTTTATCAGAACTTGAAGTTGTTAGTGTAGAAACTAAAGTAATAAGATAAAAGATTCAAGAAAGGGTGGTTAAAACATTACAAGAAATTATGAGTAGAAAAGAGGGTGGGTCTCAATGTGATTTCTACATAAGGTTTACTGATAAGATAAAAGAGTATGATATCCCTTTTTTTCCTTAGGAGTTTGTTTGGGAAAATTTGTTTGTTGAGATTTGTTTTCCTGATTCTATAAATTTTCCAAGCTTTGAGAGGGTGAATATTGTTTGGAATGCTATGCAATGGACGGATCATGTAGAAAATCTTTATTCTAAAGTCATATCTGAGGTTGAGACTAGTGATTTTGAATATAAAAATGATTTTGAGAATTCTGAATATGGATCTAGTTATGTTGATGAGGCTGAATCTAGTGATATCCAATATAGTTATTATGGTTATAATGATGAATCCATTTATACTAAATGTTTTACTGATTCTTATACTCATAATGAGTAGCAAGATAGTGAAAATGTTTTGTGTGCATAGCAAGATGATAACTATGATGCGGATGTAAGTGATTGTAGTGATTTCTTTGCACAAGATGATATGGTCTGAGAAATCTCACTCCATGATTCAAATGAAGAAGAAATATGCAACATCAAGAAAGAAACCAAAGAAAGTGAACAAGAATCCCAGTGCCCTTTAACCAGTAAGAAAACCTCAGAACTTTTGGTTGCTGATTTCCAGAGTTATCTATCAAAAGATGACTCTCTTTCTTCATGCCCTATAAATATAATTTTTTTATATTGATAAGTTTACTAATGGTATGAAGGATGATTGTGAAAATGGTTATGATAATGCTAATTGTGAGAGTGTATCAGAAATGAGTGTAAATGATGATAGTTGTTCACTTCATTGTGAACAAATTTGAGAATTATTGTCTTGTGAATACCTCATATTTTTAGGGAAAGATAGACTTGAATCTTAGCACTTCACACATATTGAATTTGATAAGGAATATGTATCAGATACTCAAAATGTTGATACTTATATTCCTAATTTTCCTTATACTCCTATGTCACTAGAGCACAATCAAGTTGAGTATGCCATGTCAAATAATGAAAGCCTCAATGTTGTTTTAGATTTAAAAAATAAAGAGACTCTAGATATCATTTTAAGCACTGATTGGGATAGTTGTTTAGATTTGAAATATATTTTCAGATTCTGAATTTTCCAATGAACTACTATTAAGGGATAGTTATTCAGAGTATCATGATTCACATGTTTATGATGAATGTGCTAATGTTTTCCCACCCACCCACCAACAAGTTTTAGATTTGAATGATGCAGATAATTTACAGGAAGGTATTTATGAAGATTCTGATATGAATATGGAAATCAATGACAAGATGTATGATGGTAATCCTTTTAAGAAAAGGAGTATGGATTATGATATGGCATTACCATTATTTTATCACGACGATGTGGAATCTTGTTCTTTTGATGTTCTTGATTTATCTCCTCCTGAAGAAAGTCAGAACCATTTGCATAAGATCCAAGATGTCTATGATTAGATTAACCTTGATAGTCAACCGATTGTTGTTCCTTATACTTTGAATAATGAGCCAGATCATATCCTAAGTGGTGAATGTTTTCAGTATTTGCATAAAGCTCAGCATATTGATTTTTTCTTTAATGTGCAAACTACTGATGTGGATGGATATAATAATTCTAACCCAATCAACTTGGTAGATGTTAACTATTTTATTTTTCATCCAGGAGGTGATTTTTCAGAGATGTGGTATTGAGCTAAGTATTGGTGATTATTGCATTGATTCTTCATTTTTGCTACCTAATGAATGCATCATGCATATGCCACATGCTTTGCAAAATTGATGTCTTTTCTCTTTTTGTTCTCAAATGGATAATGATGACATTTTTTTGTCTTGAGCTAATGGATAATGGAAATAAGATAGGTCAGATGCATGTTAGTGATCATTTCAGCTTATCTCTGATTTATGAAGATGAAAACCAGGTGTATGACAGAGGTAAGAGTTGATATCAGTTTTGGGGCTTCATACCTCTTGTAGATAATGAGCATATTGTATAGTTTCTTTCCCTTTCAGTTGTTTGTTTTCTTTCAGTAAGAGATTTTCCCATTTTTTTAGAAGAGAGAGGAGTTTTGAGAGATATAAGTGATCACAGAAAAGAGGAAAGAGAGTATGGAAGCATGATTTGATTTTTGGAGTGGTCTAGTTCTACCATGTGATTCTAAAGTTCTTTGCATGCCCACATGAGGCACATGTCGATAGTCAAACCAATTATTGGTATTCTCAAATTTGGCACAAATTTGGAGTGAACATTTTGAAATTTTCTATAAGGCAAAATGAGTACCCTAAAACAACTTTTGAAGAGACCTAATGGGAGTGCTTGTAAAAGGCACCCTAATGATTTTCATGATATACCACTTGGGAAGAGGGTTCAGCACCTTTCATTTGACATATTCAGTGGGTTCCAGCTCCTCTATTTCAATTCTGGCATGTTTAGGGAATAGCCATTTGAAGGTTGTTACATAAATCTGCATTTTCACCTAAGTGTCACTTTGTTGTAACAAGCCTACTTTGCATCTGAATATCTTGCACCCTCTTAGGTTTCATGGGTCACTTCTTTGGGAATGTTTTACATGTATGACAAAGATATTATGTTTTAAATCCTATGTCATTTTGAATCCATTTGATAATTTTTTAGTTTCCCCAAAGTTGGTCTTGCAAAACTGTCTTGTCTCTCTTATGCCCAGATTTCCAAATAGCCTACTTTGAGGTCTTCCAAAATGTATCCAGTTGAATTCACTGCATAATTGAGTTTTCCCTTGCATTACAAACTTGGAAGTGTACCTTCCAAAATATTTTTAGGTTCACACCAATCCAATTATCCACTTTTCCAGAGCCTTTCCATTTCCAATTTATTAAGTTTCACTGAATGTACAGAATCCAGATTCAAGTGACCTACTTTGTGATTTCCTTGTTTGCACCCGGTCCAAATTCAATAATAATTGAAGGTTGTTCTACATTGTAGACCTGGAAGTGAACTTCTCTAAAGATTTTCAGGCTTTGGTCAATCCAATTGATCATTTGTCCATGCTATTTCCAAATCTAGTTTATGCATTTTCACTGTGTTAAAGTTTAGAAAAGTGTTTAGCTGCTAACTTTACAGATTAGTACTGGTTTATTAGTTCATCATTAGTGAAATTTAGTTGAATATCTATATTCCATGTGTGAAGGTGAATCATGTTCCAGAGGTTCAGATTCTAAAGGATCATTCTTGACACTAATACATTTGGTACCAAATTGCAACGGCAGTGCCGTTGCAGTTTTTCCGTCACAACCTTGTCATTGTCGCAATTGTGACGACAGACCGTCGAAATTGCAACGACGACAAGGTTGTGACGGAAAAATTGCAACGGCATTGCCGTTGCAATTTGGTACCAAATGTATTAGTGTGATGAGTTTTTGAATTCAAACTTTAAGGAGTTTTGTGCATTTTGTAGTGTTGAACAAAATAAAATTTACAGAATGGCCATTTTCATAGAATGATAAAATTTTGTCTCAAATTTGTTTTCAAGACAAATTGTGGCACCATTCTCATTATGTGGATGTACTACTGTGAACAATGGTGTCTACGCATTTGAAATAAATACAAAATATTTTCAAAACTTCCAACCAACACATTGCAAAAGAATTCAAAGGGAGTTCCTGTGTAGCATTTGAAGAGGGCAAGGAATGATTTCAAGGAGGAGGCTTCATTATTACACTGCAAATTCAATGACATCAGAGGGCTGTGTACTGAAATATTGAGTCAGAAACAAGGCAAATGTAAAGAACAAAAGGGATGTCTATGCAGATCTTCTTGGGAGTTTTAAAACTTTAGAAGCTTTCAACAAATGCAATAGAGGGGAGATGTTACCCAGCACATGGAGGACATTTCCAACACTTAAAACATTAAAATTAGAACACTGCAAAAAGGGAAATATTAAATAAAAATTTTGCAAAAATGATTTTGCAAGAGACAGAAAAATAGTCATATTGCAGGAGGGAATAACTTACAATGCAACTGTTGGATCGAGAAATTTTTTTGATATATTGTCACAAATCTAATTCTCCAGATTCTCACTGGAGCAATCTTCCAAATTCTTCTTGGTTCATGAGATACAGTTAACTATGTGCAGCACTATCTAGAGGATAAAATGTTTTTTTTTAAATACAACGAGGCATATATCCCACATTGACTGGGTTTTCATTTTTCTTGGTATTTTTATACTTTGGCACTTGTATAATGTAATACGAAATAAGCCCAAATGATTATGGCGGGCCCCTTTGCTAGAAGGCTTAGTGCACTGGTGGGCCTCATAATTTTGGGTGCCCTAATTCAAATGCTTTAAAATTTAGAGGTATTTAGTCCCACATTGCCCCCGTAGAGCAAATTTGAGATATTTAGAAGGAAAAAGAAAAACATATGAAGTGTGAAGGAAAGAGGAAGCTATCCATGAAGGCATCATGACTAGTGCCTCAATTTTCATGCCTCACCAAAGGTAAGTAAATTTTGCAAAATAGACGGTGCTGAGGTGGTGATGATGACATTGGAGGTGGACACATGGTGGCTAGTTGTGAAGTTGGGAGATGAAGAGTAGATAACCACCAGAATTAAGCCACTTGGAGACTAACCGCCAAGGTAACCGGTCATGAGGTCATGTGATTTTGACAGTTAACCACCACAAATTTGGAGATGCAGAGACAGGCTAGTCATGAAGTCGGGAGATAAAATGAGATAACCGCCAAGATCAGGAGATTAAGAGACTAACCGCCAAGTTAACCAGTATATGTTAGTCGCTAGGTCACGTCATGCCAGCATTTAAGACCAAATTTTCATGAGACTTTGAGACTGAGGTTAGTCACTAGGTCCCTAGATAAGAAATGTTAAGTGGAAAACATCAAGAGACTTGGAGACTGAGGAGGTGGTCACCTAAGGAAAATATCAAGAGACTTGGTGACAAGGAGTAAAGGTGAACCTGGAGTTAAGGGTGAGTTTGAAACCAGTTAAGGACAGCCAATCTGAGTGTGCCAAGTGTTAAATTTAGGTGGCTTCTAGGCTTATAATGCAAAAAATAATGTTTTCAAAGAAGTTTTAAATATTTACAAAGTTTTAAAGTTTCAAATGTCTAGTTTGATACATATATTTTATTTTGCAAGTATTTGAAAATGCATTTCGAGAGATGTTGCAAACACAAATGAGATCAGATTTTTTGCTCAATGAAATTAAATTTGGATAGAATGGAGATCAAATTATAAAGATTAGATTTGCATAAAAAGTTTAGATAAATGCATACATATTTTATTGCAAAAATCAGATTTATTGAAGCATTTTGGGAGGAGTAATAGTCAAATTTTGAAATCAGATTTTCTCATTAAATATTCAGATTTAGAAATTTTTTCAGTAGTAGAGTAAAGGGGATTTGTAGAGGATAAGTTTAGATTTTGAATAGACAAATGGATTCAGATTTAGACAAAATAAATTAGATTTTGAAGACCTTGGAAGCAGTTGAATCAGATTTTTAAAATCACCAACAGAGATCAGAGATAGATTTTGAAAAGAAAAAGTGGAGAAAGAGAGATAAGTACAGATCAAATTTTTAAAGAAGGACAGGTGTTTATCAGACATAGATTTTAGATTTTCCTTTTTCTTTTTCTATTTATTTCTTTCTTTTCTTAGTTGTATGGGTTCCTATTTTCTGCTCGGTTGGGGGTTTCTGAGTCTATTCAGTACTCTCTACAACATGTTCAGATCATCTTCCATTTTGGATATCTTTTTTAATACTTATCTCTCTTATTTGCAGATACAGTGTTCTTTTTCCTTTCTGTCTTAGAGAATAACATCATTGTAAAAGGCAGTTTTTGTTTGTTTATGAATAAAAATTCAGTATTGTTGATGATTATCAAAGTTGTCTCCACATTGTTTCTAAATCATATAAACTAGAGCATCAAGGGTGTTTTAGTTTTATCTATTGATTGATCAGAAAATAGAGTTATTCAAAGGATAACTATGATTTAGGAGTTGTTTTCAAATTTGTATGAGTTGGGATATCAAGGGTATCGTCAATATTGTCTTTCCAGTGGATGTTGGTTATGTCCTGTCTATTCCAGGGCCTCTTTCAAGGAGAGGGTTAAATTATTTGAGTAGAAAAGTTGCATATCTGAACACACAAGTGGATAAATAAGTAGAACTTGATTGTCAAGGTCTATTTTATGTAAGGCATATGAACATATCAAACTTTTTTTTTTCCTTTTGTTCATGATTATCTTTGCAATGTCATGATTGAGTTTGTTGCCAATAGGATAAGGCACTGGTTTATGCAAGATCAAGGATGTTACAGAGATCCATAAATTCAAAACTTAAACTAAAAACCATTTCCATTTCATGTTACTAGGAGTTAAGTTTTCCCTAGTTTTCAGATTTACTTTATGAAAGCTCAATATTGAATAAGAGTTTATGAAATATCGAGGTATTAGTTACCTAAGAGTCTGAAAACTATTCCACAATTATATATCTGCTAGCTTGTAGTTGTCATAAAGGAGTCATATATGTATATATAAGGCAATGCCTACCTTAGTGATGTGGAGCTTGAAGAAGAAGGAGGATCTTATCCAATCCTCGTCAATTAGCCTTTCTCTTGCATAAAATAGGAGTTTGCATTCAAGTATACAAGTATACTGTCACATTAAGGTTGTACTGCAAGAAAAATGCTAACAGATGCAGTCTCAACAACCTACATCCACATATCACATGTAAGATCAACCTCAAATACGGAAGGTGCCAATACAATAGGGAACACAATAGAATTCACACCAATGACAAGAGGATATCTCAACTCCCAAGACGCTCAAGGTAAACACTAAGTAAAAGAAAATCCCATCCAAATGTCAAATTGTTTGATTATCCACTTTTCTAAGTGCATGAATTCCCATGGAATCCATCAATTATCTCATTAGTACACAAGAGAGTCTAAAAAACTTCCAAAAGAAAAAAATACTCAAACTCAAGCAAAATTCAATGAAGTGCAAAAATCATCATTTAAACATAAAATGGGTAAGTTTTGGAAGTGATGTCAAATATCAAGAATGTCCTCAACACATTCTGAGTCCACAATCCCATTACAAAGTTGGATTACTACAACCTCCAATAAATCAATCACACCAATCATGGCGGCAAACAAGTTCTGGGTGGTGTGAAAAATGATGCAACCCCAAAATTTCCAAAATTTAAAACTCTAAATAAGGCTTTAGAATTAAAAACCCATTTTCCCTTAGGCACCCAAAAGCACACTAATTCAATCAAATTTTAGTTCTGAATAAACACAAAAAAATGGCTAGCATAATGATACAAAAATAAAATGTGAAACCCCAGTTACTCGTAGAAAGTGAACCAAGTAACATAAAACTACAAGATTGAGGGGGAATACTAACTCTCCACCCGCAAAGAATTTACAAATAAGAAATAGCTTAAATAGATGAGATACAAATTAAATAACAGAGGCCCTGCCTCGCAGCCAAAGGAGAAACCTAAAAACACGAGGAATAAAATAAATTTCAAGTTGAATCCTGAAGTAGCTCCACACAAATGGAAGTATTCGTGACACATTTCCAATGAGCCGCTACCCAAAACAAACTGACAACCCAGTCAATCACAATGAGCAAAAGACTAAATTTCTCTAAAACAATTTGGAGCAAATTCCAAATTCTTCTCTATACTCAAAAGTGAAAAGTTAAAAATAACTCTTTTTCCAAATATAAAGCACTTTTGCCCAAAAAGCCTTAAAGAGAAAATTAAAACAAATCAATTAAGTAAATTAAGCTTACTATAAACTTTTCTAAAGTCACCCAAAATAATTCCAATTAAATGGAATTTAGCTACAGCCAAATAGTCAGTAATTAAAATAAATTAATTTAAATTTAATCCCCAACTTCATTAATTCAATATTTAAATCAAATCCTTTTGCGACAATTGTGGGAACTCTAAATGCACAAATAGTCATTGGTATATCACATTATTCATATGAAATCCAGATTTACCAATACGTACCAAATGGATAATAATATAATATGGGTATGTCATCCATACAGGAATGACATTAGCTCATGCAAGGCCAAAGCTACCATCTATGTCTCATTGTGTACTTGCACCAAGGGAAAAATGTATAGCAGTGGTGTGATAAAGTGGTACACATCATGTAGTTACATTAACATTACATTTAAATTAAAAGCATTTAAATAAATAATTTTATGACTATTCTATGTATAATTCATTGAAAGTAAATAACTAATGTATCTACGACATAAAAGGTACCTTAATTAGATATCCATGATAATAATCCTAACATATTATCTCAAAGCGTCATCATGCATATATGATCAAAACACTAATAACAACATAATCTAATCGATAAATCAACAATGATATTGGTAATCAAATGCATTAAACAATGCAATTGCATGATCACATCACACAGGTAATCACATAATAACAACATTAAGATATAATCAAAATCCAATAACCATTGGCACATACCTCAGTGGAACTACAACTCACGTGATAAGCCACAAAATAAAATATATCTCATAATCTAAAGACCACCATGACCACAACACTAGTCTTGGAATGATCACAAGGATAAACTGAACTGGGTGCATCTCACAATGTCAACATAAAATCATAACACGGGAATATTAACTGAATCACAAGATCAACTCATCTATTCACATAGGAGAAAAGGCACCACAATGAGTATCAGTTTGGATAAGAACATCATATGATATGTATCAACACAAAAATAACTATCAAGTTGAATATACAAAACACGGTAGTCACAATGTTATGTATGAATGTATGTCATATACATAGCATAACAAATACATCTTTTCTCCTTTGAAAAAACTCAAACCCTTAATGGGGGTTTTAAACCCACAAATAACAAAAACTATGCATGTCGAGGATGCAACAGAAAGACTCACATTAGAGAAAAAAATTGGTGATGCCCAGATGATAAAACTATTGACCCATAAATCTAGATGCATCAACCTACCCTTAACATAAATTAAACAATGACAAACCCAATAAGGGTTTTTTATGAATGATCAAAGAAACATAATCATGAATATCATAAATGACATGTAAACAAATATTATAAACAAACCTTATTAACATAAAGCTTAAACATGGTTGAACTTATACAATAAAAGAAATAAAGCAATAACACCTGTTCAAATTATGGTTGCCAAATCCCGTAAACTTTTCTCATACTGGACCATGTTCCAAAGTGCTCTAGTTATATTCTCAAATATTTAACCTTCTATCGCAAACATAAACATTATGGTGGCCATGAGAACCAAAACTATCTTCAAAATGTAGTACCCTAAAGGGTAGAGCCCTAGCTTGAAAGAGATAGGGTTTCATAATGAATTCAAAATTTTTTATTAATGTTAACTTAATCGTTCACCATATATGATTTTGATAAAGATGGAATCATCTTTGATGCTTCTTTAATGTCACATTATTCGACACACACTTAGTATCAAGTGTTAGAATAGGTAGAAACCTAATCTCCCAAGAACACCTTCATGCATAACCCTGTCACATGGAAGAAGCAAGAACATAAGAAGAAAAATCTATGGAGGCCAAAAAACCAGAGACATCATATGCACATGAAAGAATATATTATTAACAATATGTTTCAATCTGATACAATATGTTGTGAAAAACTCATGAAATACAAAGAAGTGAATCCTTATAAAATGAATCATGAAACCCTAAAAGGGAAACTCTAAGGTTAGCTTAAGAAACTAGAGTGAATAGGTGAGTAATTAGATCATAATGATTTAATTAATAACCCAAGAGACTATTACTCTAACACCCCCCCCCTTAAGATAAGCTTAGGGAGAAGAAAAGACCTAGGAGACTATTGCAGAAAGAAGGAAAGAAGGGTCCTGGAAACAAGGCCTGATCAGGTACCCAATACAAGAAATCTCTGTAAAGCGGAGAAATAGGGAAAACCTAGTGGGAAAAAATCTAGCCCAAAAATTGATGAACTAGATGAAGGAAACTAAGCCTCCAAACTAGGGAAGTCCCAAAGAAAGGAACAAGAAAGAGCAAGAAGCATCTCTGAAGCATAAAGCTATAAACACTGTCAGAAGTAACTGTTGGAACCCCCACTGAAATAGTGCATGACCCAGTAGAGAAGACAAATTTTGAAGAGTTGATCAATCGAAGAGGTGACCTCCAAAAGTAGGAAAGAATGAGTGTCTATATAGTAGATGATCCATCTCACTGGAATGCATAGGTGCCTAGCCACTGCATCCACTTAGTACATAGGAACAAAAATAGAATATGTAGATCACTCAACCAAACCAATGAAGCAATAGAACCAACAGGTGAACCCCCCCCCCCCATAATGCTGAATAGGGAGAGGGGTGACAGGAACACTAAAATGAAATGCCAGAAACAACTATAAGAAGAAGAATCGGGAATACCAATATTGTAACAGAAGTAGAAGCATA
Source organism: Thuja plicata (assembly GCA_018584345.1). Lineage (NCBI taxonomy): Eukaryota > Viridiplantae > Streptophyta > Pinopsida > Cupressales > Cupressaceae > Thuja > Thuja plicata. The sequence goes on along the minus strand of MU223988.1, from coordinate 343,082 downwards.
GGATAAAGGGTGGTGTCAAAGTAGAAGAAATGATCTTCTAGACACACAGGATGGGATAATGTCATGGAAGGTACACTCACTTGACAAAGGTGGATGAGCACAAAAGAAAAAATATCATAACCCCCCATGGCACTTTATAACTGAGTGTGAGTACCAACAAACACTAGATGCTTGAAATCCCAGATATGCAAAAGTAGGCACTTTATCTCAGTGCATTTATAGAAAAGAGAATGCTATAGAAGAGAAGGATACAATGCTCAGAAGTCAGAAAGAAGAGTGAGCCAAAAGAACAGAAGAAGAGATCCCAGGACCTATAGAACCCAAGTAATCTGCTAGAGTGCAAAAGAGAAAAACTTGGAGGAGAAAGAACCTGGAGCAGAATCTGGATAAAAGGCCCCTGCAACTGAAAAATTCACTGAACCAGCTTTCCAATGATATCTGGTTTGCCAAAAAATAGAGTTGGGATGAGCAAGATATGGCTCCCAAAAGGCAAAACCAAACATCAGACTTTGACAAAAAAAACACTATCAAAATGGTAGAACCCAAGACCCCAACCTCCATCATCAGAAATAGCTCAGAAAGAGATTTTTGACGATATAAAGAAGTCAGAAAAATACCTCTGTATGCTCTAGATAGAGCGAAAATAGTGAGGGAGGGTCAAAAAGCTCCAAAAAGCAAGTTTAAAGCCCCTGGGGCTGAAAAAAATGAGCCCTTAGGCGCATGGCGCGCGCAGGGGGCTAAATCAGAGCCCTTGGTTGCCATATGACCGCCGTTGGGAATAAAGGAGCTCATGGGGCTTAACGCCCACCAGGCGGCCCAAACAGCGGTGCGGCCGGGTGCAAAGCTAGTGTTGGGTGGTGCTACGGGTGGCAGCAGGATTGGTGCTAGTGGGGGCTGGGAGGTGCAGGCTAGCGGGGACCAGGAGGTGGGAGCTGCGGAGTGGAGGCCAGTAGAGCGTAGGTCACAGGTGGGTGGGCCGCTGACGAGGGTGCATCCGCAAGTGGGAGCTGCTACAGAAGGTGGCGCTATCGGTGGTGGAGCCCACTGTAGGTGGAGGTGCAGCCGATAGTGAAGGAGCGTCGGCGATGCATTTTTTAAACGCAAAAAAAACATTAAAAAAATGTTTTTTATTTTATTTTATTTTTTGGTTTCCGTGCCCGTACGGCACTAGAAACCAAAAAAAATTTGCCTCAGAGCCAAGTTGTCTAAACTGGACAAGTTTTATATGGATTCTCGTGTTTTTGGGTTCTCTGAGCTCAATGGAGATGTCTGTTTGAGCCCAAAGTGACCAAAAATAAAGCCCACTTCTAAATCCACATAAAAACTCTAAAAATGCCAAAAAAACCTCCAGCTTCTTAAACACTTCAACCAAAATATGAACAGCGAGCAGCAAGATGGCTCTGATACCATGTTAGAATAGGTAGAAACCTAATCTCCCAAGAACACCCACATGCATAACCCTCTCACATGGAAGAAGCAAGAACAGAAGAAGAAAAATATATGGAGGCCAAAAAACCAGAGACATCATATGCACATGAAAGAATATATTATTAACAATATGTTTCAATATGATACAATGCATTGTGAAAAAATCCTTATGAAATACAAAGAGGTGAATTCTTATAAAAGGAATCACGAAACCCTAAGGTTAGCTTAAGAAACTAGAGTGAATAGGTGAGTTAGTAATTAGATCATAATGATTTAATTAATAACCCAAGAGACTATTACTCTAACATCAAGTACTAACTATTGTGTTATTCATAACAGTTTTGAAATAAATAACGAATGAAAGATTGCTAGGTGGTCGACCAAAAGGCCTACCTATCACCCAACCTTATTTGTCATGGTCACCACATTAGTTTATTTTGAAATATTTAAGTAACAACATCATGTAAACCCTTGATATAATATAATTTTGATCATAAGAGTAATGTCTTTAATATAAATTACAATGTATGCTTTGTCAAACTGTGTTCATGTTGTCTTCTCATTGAAACGTTAATGCAATAACACTGTTCAAGGAAAGTAATGAACCCATGACATGCTTATGACAATATGAATTTACTAAGATAATGAATGCAATATCAAAACTAAAATTATGAACCTGATTGATTGCATACTGACAGTTGATTCAACTAAGAAAAACTTTTTCATGTATCCATAGTGACCTTAACATAATATGCTCCATTGAATTATGTAATAGTCATAATGGAACATAAATTAATCTAATTATTTCCTGAATCCAATCTAGAATCAAACTAGGAACATGAAGAATGATGTACTAAATCTGAATTGATCATGAATGATGCTCATTAATAATGATGCAATGTAACTTGATATAAAACTGAATTAACTTATGAAAACCGTAATATGTCACGATAAAATAAAAATGGCATGATGCAATATAAATTGAATATGGGTTGATCATAATAATGTCATCCAAGTTGTTAGTGTTTTTGGCTACAAGGACTACAACAAAGGTGACATCAACAACCCCCCCCCCCTCAATATAATATATGTTATTTTAATTTTTTTTTAAATGTTATTTTTAATTTTATTTTTTTTATTATTAATTTTAATTAAACTTATAGATTAAGTTTAATTAATTTGGAATTTAAGTTATTTTAAATTAGATTAAATATAATTGGTTTAAGTGGTAATTTAAATTTTTATATATTATATGTAAATTAAATTTATAATTTAATTTAAAGATAGATTAAAATTAAATTGCTTTACATTATGTTAATTTAAAAAGGGTTTAGTTATAAGTTTTTTGTTTACTTTATAATTTTATATGGTTTAAATCATAAATAATTTAATTAATTCATAATTTAAGTTTGATGATAAATAACTTAGGTTATAATAAATGTGGTCAAAGTAGAGCTTTTATGTGGATGTATTTTGGGGATCTGTTTTTGGTTGATGGCTGATTATGGGTAGACTAATACCCTAGGAAGGGATTGCGTCTTTGAGACTTGAAGTACTTTAATGTATTTTTTTTACTTGTTCTTTTGGTTCATGTTGTACATAATTCATAACCATTCTGATGTCACGATTGTTCATATATTATTTTGGGTGCATCTATGGGTTATGCCATTGAGACTTAAATCATCAATTTTATTTGACCTCAAGGGGTGACACCATTTATTATATCAAGTTTTCATTTATATATTTTCTTCTTTTGTAACTATTATATAATTTGAGTGATGGTTCTATTAGATTATGTTCTATTCCATGATTGGAAGTTGATGCCATTGATGAGTCTTCCTTGATGACCATCGATCTTGTGATATGATAAACTATGAAAATTTTATACTTGATCTATTGAGATGTTCATTATGAGGTTGGACAGTTTGGATACTGGCATTGGATGTGATATTCTTTATTATGCTTTAGCACTTTTCTCTAGTGATTTTTATGATTTGATGATTCACAAGAGGTATTTTGAGGTTATTAGCTTTGCCTTCTCTTTGTTTTCAGTTGGAGCATTAGGGTAGGTTATCTAGGAGCATACAAGGGAAGTGGCTTGCAATGAGGTTTGGGGCCCTATAGACGCTAACAGGGTAACTCATTATGAGTTAAGTAATAAGTGATAATAAATTTATTAGGATAAACATTAATAAGATAATTATGGTTCCTCGCTCATGCCTTGAGTGCTATTATAGTCTACAATGGGAGTGGGAGAAGATTATTTCCCATTTAGAGGAGACGTTGAGGTCTGGCATAGTTGGTTTCCTTTCCTGTATGCAAGGATTACTGATACCGGATATAATCACTTAGGGGTCGAGGTCTAGAGAGACTGCCAAGATAACTCAAGGGTTAGACATATGTGATGACACTTTCCTATATGTGTTCTAGGTTCTTACGTGTGTTTTAGTATATCTAGTATTGTGTCTCAATCATACCTATTTTATAACCTTGTATCCTATTGGTTTATGTGGAGTTTGATCAGTCCCCAAGTGGGAGATTGTTATATTACGGTGACTGACCAAGAAAGTGATTTACCTTTCAAGTGATTTACCTTTTGATTCTTATTTTGGCCAATTTATTGATCGACATGTTCTAACCCTAAAGAGGCATAAATTTTGTATAAATTGGCTTAGGGTTAGGGTTTCAGTATTATGTTGTGAGTTTTGTGGCGGTATTGAGCTATGAGGAATCTGCACATTGTGATTTGATTGTAATCACTGGATAAGAATAATATTGGACTTTGATGTTTGGTGGACGTAGCCCAAGGATTGGGTGAACCACATTAAATCTTTGTGTCTTGTGTTCTCTTCTGGTTTGGTTTATTATTCTTTGTTATAGATTATATTTTTGCATGTAATTGTTATTTCTGCCTTGTTAATCCTAACATACCCTTCATGTGTACCTCTGCATTAGCCTTGCTTATTTGATTAAATTTTTCAGTGGGGCCTAGTGTTCACCTCCTCAGCATAGTAGGTTGGAACTCAAGGTTCCACGTGTTGGGTGCTAGTAATTTTATTTAACATTAAGATCCAATGTGTGTGTTCTTATGATAGGAAGATCCTTGTTACTGCTACCATCTTCTTTTTCATTGTTGGAGACTTTTTCATTGTTATAATGAGATCTTTATTTTGTATTCTATTATTGTATTGATTGTGACATCCATTCAGGAGATGTTATGTCTTATATTATGAATTGATTCATTATTATGATCCCTACGATATGTGCACTGGAAGTTGTATTATTATGTGTACCATGATACATGTATCAGTTCTATCTCTTTAGTTGTACCATTACTTACATTAAAATGATGTTATATCTTGTATTCAATGCATTATGTGTGTTAGTTTACTTTATAGTTGGTGTTCCTAGTGCATACTTCAGTTTGGTTTTAAAATGAACACAAGATATATCATGTGATTATGTTTTGGTTGATCTAAGTAGTTTAGTTAATTATTTTAAAAGTAAAACCACCTCTTGGATTCCTTGGGATATGAACTAAGTTAATGCACCTTTATTTAATGTCTTAACTTATGTTGTACTTTCTTCTACATTTGTATTGTTGAATCTCTAAGAAAAAAATCATCTTTTTAGTATCATGTTAGGTTAATTTCTCCTAGATTCTTGGATGAGGCATTACAAAACCTCAACCCAAACCTTAACTTGATCTTTGTGTTATATTTGATCATCGTGAAAATATTAGGGCACTTGATGGTCCTCTTTATATAGTTTTGAAGATTAATGGTCTTCCCCCTTGTGGAGCCCTTATAGCTCCTACTTGCATGGTGAACATTATACCTAAAGAACATCTTTATACTAGAAAAATCAACCAATATTTCTATGACAAATCAGATGTGATGATGAAAACATTCAATGGTTTCACTTATCCTACCATTGGTTACATTACTCTTCTGATAGAATTTTTTAAGAAAACTTAGATGTGCCCTTTTTTATTATCCCATCTTCTGATTAGTTTCAAGTTAGGCTTGATCTTCCTTGGCTCACTTTCATGAAATCTGTAGTCTCTCTTATCCCTAAGTGTTTGAAATTTCTCCATGATGGAGAAATCATCATAATTAACCACAGCCTCTATCATCCTTTAGCCACACAAGTTACATTTTACCTTGATTTCTGTTAGCCTTCCATGCCTTACCCAGGTCAACCTCATAAACATAACTATTTGTTATCCTATAAACAATTCAAGCTTAAGAAGATTTATCAACATAGAAATTAATTTTCTATAGTTCCATCTCCTTTCCAGCCTAGACCTAGAATTATTCCTACACCTTCCACACCTCCTATTTATTATTTAGTTCTACCTCCTATATCCTATAAAAACTCCATAGTTACTATATCTCAAACTAATGTGGTGCCTTAGGTTCTTCCTCCTCAAGATGAAAAGGACCTGATGCTGATTGATCCTAAACCAAATTAAATTTCCAACAAAACCAAACATAATTAAATTTCCACCATCATTCAGACCTTAATCACCATGGTGTGTATATAGTTCTTGAAAGCATCAAAAAGGGCCTCGAGCGATAGTCCTTCCGGCCAGTTAAAATGGCCCTGCAGCAATTTAATGGCTCTCTCACTAAAGAATGTGTAACTGGTGTGCATCAAGTTGTATTTTCCATCCTCGACCTCCTCGAGCTTGACCCATCTACCTCTATTAAGGAATCATATTTTTCTGGTAAACCCAATTTTTCTCTACCACATATTCCTTAGCCGACTGATCATCTCATTCTAGACCTTAATTTGAATCTCAGTTTGGGTGGTGATCCTCCTCTTGTTGCTACTGGGGATACTACTCTGTTCTTTCTAAAAGATTAATGGTTTTTGTAGGAATATCTTTTGCTGTGTTTTGTAGGTACACTTTTGTGTGGGTTCCTCTTGTTTCAACTCTCCATGCAAATGTCTAATTTTACATTGTGTAAAGGTTTCCATATTGTATAGTTTCTTTTGGTTGCGGGTTTGACCCACTGATAGGCTGTGATGTTGTTGGTTTCCTCCATTCTATGGATTGTCATCTTCTAATGGTAAATATTGTAATATGTCTCAGGGTTCTTTGTTTGCCTATGGGCCTATGTAACCAATGTGGATACTTTTTCCTAAAAGTTTATGTTCTTCCTATGGGCTCTTGTAATAGTTTAGGTTTAGGATTTCATAGTGGGACCGTCATAATTTTTTTTGTAACTAGCTATGACTAGAAGAGGTTGATATAATCTTAATTTTCTTCTTGTATATGAGAAATGATTGGATTTTTTCTTTCTGGTTCTTTTCTCTGGGAGCTCTTTGAACTAGTTTATTATTATTATATTAATATATCAAATTGCTCTACCACCTTTTAAAAAAACAACTATTGTGCTCATGACTGTTTCCATAAAACATTATACTAGAGCCCATGAATATGCTTTCCAAAACCTTTTCTCCTATCAAAATCACATTGATTCTTTGATTCCCTTTGATCAACCTATGAAAATTTGAGTTAGGAGAATCTTAGGTCCTTGGTAATCTTGCATCATCTAGAAACAATCAGTGTTCTGGAGAACCTTTGTTACCATTTTCTATGTTTTTTGTTGCCCTAGGTCACGAGTTGGGTGATTGTTGGATCGATGAAATTCTGTAGATCTTCAGAATGTGTGGTGATGATATTTTTTTAATGGGGTCATTAGGAAACTTTTCCTATGAAAGAAACTCATTTAGAGTTATCGTGCAAGAGTAATGTTGAATTGTGTGACTGGATGTACGAAGGAGTATATGGTTCCAGACAATTTTCTAAGATTTGGTGGGAGGTCGATCTGTAGAGATGTTGGACAGAAGTGGTCAAAAAGGGTTTGTTCCTTGTTTTTTTATAGATATTCTGTTTATGATAGCGCTTCTTCTTGTGGAATATTTTGCGAGATATTGTTAATTCATTATCGATTGTTGTTTTTCTTCATGATAATGGTTCTTTGAGTTAACTGATTGATTGATTGTGGTTTTTTTCATTGTTCTAATCATTTGGTGATGAATAATGTAGATGTCAAGGTGGTTTTGTTAGCACTGTAAAAAAAACTTCTATGGTTCCAAGACTTTGTTCAGGTTTGTGCAAGTTTTTTAGGCCTTATTTGCCTCTGATCTTTAAGCCTTAGTCTTTTTATGGTCTCAAAACCCTAAACCCTTGAGTATGTTTAATAATGATATTACTTTTTGAAATCACTTAAGTTTTCTTTACCCATGTGCTTAAATGAAATTTTTGAAGGGGCCATCACTTTAGCATATTCCAAGTCGTGTATCTTAGCGGGACCTACTTTAATATTTCCTAAAGTTCCAAAGTTCCTTGTGACCTTTTAACTTTAACCTAAGTGTCATGCAAGTCTCTTTTCATAGAATGACAGGTGTAATGCATGGATCGCGAGATGAGTGTAGGATATCCCTTCAAAGCCTTATGCCTAAATGACATGTGTCTATGGTAGGGCTAGATTGGGGTTAAAGTTTAAAATAAAGTTCATACAAATCTACTTTGATCCAACAGCAGGTGCTTTGCCTTAAACAAAAGATGCAAGGAAATTAATCGTCAAGGAATCACCTAGTTTATATCTGTCCATCAGAGATATTGGCCAAGTAGGGCCAAAAGATAAAGCATAGATAGATCTATTCCATCTGATGGTTGGTGCTATTTCTAAATCCAAAACATGAGGGTATTTTATCCATTGTAGAATCGTGACCGTCTGTCATGTGTCCCGCTCTGATTGTGGGACTAGTTTCTTAAAGAAGGTAAAGTTAATGCAAGTTTGATCTAATCTGAGGGTCATCACATTTCTTTGAACTAGATGAGAAATAAAGAAAGATATACATAGCAAAAATGTGACCGTTTGACACATGGAATTTCCTGATCGTGGGTCTGGCAATTGAGTAAACTTAAAGGGTGATTTGATCAACAAGGATCTGACGGTATGCATGATCTCGCCATGCAATGTTGAATCTTGTTAAATTCATCATGGAATCATGACTTTTTAACACCTATCTAGGCCAGTCAAGAATAGGGTAAAAAGGATAAATAATTTCTCAGACCTAGTACTATTTTGTTGTGTGGAGGTTTGGGAGTCATCGATGGATCTTAATTGTTTTATTCGTCAAGATTCTGGGTATCTTAAGGGTGATGACATTGATTTTTGCCATTAGTATAATTAAAGAGAAAAACATGATGAAATTCATCGGTATAGGCATAACTGATGGACAACAAGCATACCCGATGAGATGACAATGTCTATCATGAAAATGATAAGTATACAATTGCCCGACAAACACTGTCAAGAGTTCAACCAACGACAAAGCATATAGGCATAATTGATGGTACAGTTTTGTGAACATCGCCGATAGAGAAGAAAAGGCATACCCGATGAAACATTCAATTAAGGGACACTGACAGAGCAAAAAATTGATAGAGAAAAGAATGATACAAAACTGATAGACTGACAGAGCAGCCCGACCATCAGAACCGACAATCAGTTACAGAACCCGCAAAAAATGTATCTGACTTTACACGTCAGATAAAACATTGTAATTTTATTTTTGGAGTATTAATTTTTTTTTTAAATTTACTTGAGGGTCAAGAAAGCATATTGTAAATGTTTTAAAGCATCCTAACGGATCTAAAACATAACTAACTAAAGATCAAGGTCAAGTTGTAAACCTTGGATCTAGAGTTAATTTGAAAAGCGTGAATCAAGAATAGAGCTAGAAACTAGTATAAATAGATGTTCTATCATTTGTAATAAAGACATGAAGTAACTTGGATAAATGATTGTATCCATGGAGAGCATCTAAGCAGCAAAAGTGAATTCATGCAAAGTTTTGAAACAAATCATATCTGTTATCAAGAACACAAACAGGCTACCGACGAGTAGAGACAAGCTATCACTCAATCACTCCAGGTGATTACATTTACATTGTAAGCTTTACAAGATCTGTTATCAGCAATTAGAGATTGCATACACTATCAGATCAACATTTATATTGTACTTGCATTCTTACAAGTGCATCACATCTAAAATCCTTTTGTAGAAGGTGGACTTAACATTTCTTGATAAATCTCTTAGCAGAGTGCACACTTAACAGTGTTGCTAAAGCTTCAAATTAAGTAGATCCTAACAGGTCTCCACTCTAATACTCCTAATAGGGTAGATCCTCAGAAGTGATCGAATTGTAAGCCTTAATCAGCTCCCTTCTTATCTGCAGATAGTGAATTTTTGTGGGTAGACATCCCCATCGCAGTTTTTACTTCCTAACAGAAGTTTTCTGTGATACCATATCATGTGTTATGTGTTATTTACTTTCATGTGTGTTTCTTGAATGTTTACACATGTAAAGAACTTATATTATGATTTCACATACATAAGGAAAGATGAACAGATAGATAGGAATATACAAATCTGATGACACAAAGGTTAATGGGCCAACCACATAAAAAGTTTTAGAGGTACTGATTCACCCCTCCCCTCTTAGTAAATCATTCCAATAATTCCAACAATTATTATTAGAGCTCAGTCTCTTTCTTGAAAATCTTAAAGACTTAAGAGAAAACATCAACACAATGGAAAAGAACAGACTGGACAAGACTATTGAGAATGAGTAGTTACAAATTCAGATTTACTATGAGCAGTATAAAGAGGCGAGAGTAAGCATGAGAAAGTTGCTTGATGAATGAAAGATTATGGCAACTATGCTTTATGAAAAATATTATCAAGAAGAGGAGATTCCAGATTACTTCAACTATGTTGAATCATCAACAAGCAAAGGTTCAGGCACATCAGTAGAAGAGATCACAAGTCTACAAGAAGTCAATCTACATCTGATAGAGAAAATCAAAATGCTGCAAATCGGTCAAGAGACTCAGATGGTAAAAATGATTAATGTCATGAATGATTCAAGAAAACCTGAATTAGAGAGAACATTGGCTATCGATGATAGGAGGAAAATTATAGAGAAGCTATGAGAAAAAGAATCAAAGATTCAAAGACTTACTGATCATCGTCATGAGATTACCAACCAGATTATTCTTATGAGTCAAGAGGCAAATAGATTAAATTCTATACTCATTGAAAGAATACAGATCATCGGTGAGCTAAGGGAAGAAAATGAGAAACTAAAGCATGAAGTCAAAATTCAGAATCAACACAATGAATTGATTAAGAAAGATGAATATAGCTATAAAAGAATGGATGATTTCCTTGGCAGACAAAGAAGAATCAACAACTACACATGAATAGGGTACACCGACAATGGAGGATCATCTAATCAATTAGATCAATGGGCATACACATCAGGAGTGATGGAAAAACAATAAGAAAGCATGGACACCAAAAGAACCTGATAATGGCTAAAAACCGACAAGAGTCGGTAACTCATATGTTTGGGACTATAAAACATGGATAAATTGCACATCATGTGGAAGGTATGGTCATATATCTGCCAACTGTATGAGAAAATGGACTAGAAGACCAAGAGGATGGTTCAATCCAGATATGGCATGTTTACATTTTCATAAGGTTGGACATGTGATAAATGATTGCAAAGACCGACTGATAGAAACAAGCACTTATCCCAATGGAAACACCATTGATGACATCAAGAAGATGAGAAACAAGATGTGGGTAAAAGCTACAAACACTGAAGGTGCTAGAATAAGCAATGCAAATGATGATGCCCCATCCAATGGATCTGGTGGCATCACCATTTCCAACTAAGTTGCACAAGTAAGTATGGAACTGCATTATGACAAGTTATATTATGCATCGGTTCCATTATAGATTGATCATATAGACAAAATTAGTATTATTGAAGATGCACTATATTGTTACTTGTAGTATTATTGAAAAACAACCTTTGGTTAATGGGTACAAATTAGCATCGGTGAACACACATAGAAAAGTTAACACTACTTACCAAAATGTATCACGAATTACACAAAAGCCAAGTCACCAAGTGTAAACCGATGGACATCGATGATCTTTGAGCTGACAGCAGTTATCATCACCACTTTACCGACAATCATCGGTGAAGTCACCAAAGATGCTAGCAACCCTGACACTTTGTTCCTACACCAAAGATGTTATTTATGTCTCAATCGATGAACTCATTCTTTGTATACCGATGAGTTGTTGGGCATTAATGACAACTTAGGGCACAAAAGATATAAAAGCACGACAGAAGAGCTCATTTTGCACCTGTAATTTTTGAGAAACCAAGCATAGCTAAGCAAAGCAATTGAAGAGAAGATTGAAGTGTGACATCAGCAAGATTCTAACACAACTCAAAGGATTCATGAACAATCAAAGAGATTCAGTAAGTACCTATAATCACTGACCACACTGTTTAAATATGGAAACCCCTAAATTTTTTAAAATGATGCCATCTACGTCAAGAGTTGAAAATTGAAATAAGACAAGAAGAAAATGATCAATCTTATTAGCAACAACACTTGTGTTGAACCTAAATACAAGTTGCACCCAAAAATTGCTTCACAACTTGATGATTCCAGAGCATTCTCCACAGTCCCACCTAGGGTTTTGCTGGTAGAGGATGTAAGGTCCTATATTCATTACAAGATCTCATAATTAGGAGATCTGGACCTAGACAATTGCTATAGGGCACTTTGTGATGAAGCTGGAAACCTGAAAGAAGAGCACAAGCATTTGGAAGTGAAAGGTCTCATGAATGCATTACACTTTCCCAAGGTTTTTAAGACAGAATGGATACGGATAGTTCTTAGTAGAATGTACAACCAGAAATTATGGCTTAATGAGCCAAAATGAATAATAAAGATGTTATTTATGCAATTACTGGATATCCCACAACCAAGAAACCACCAGCTCACAAGAACCCATCCTTGAAGGAAGTAGAAAAGATAACTGGTGCAAAATTAGATAAGAGAGGTCTCAAGGTCAGCACTATCACCAACAAAGAACTCAAGTTTGGTGCATGTGTGGTAGGATACAAGATCTTCCAGGCCAGTAGAATGAATATCATAGCAAGCACCGCTATGAGCACAACCTACAAGATCATAAAACTAGGAAATAAGATGGATCTTGCAAAGATATTGTTGAATCAACTTGAGGAGAACATGAACACCATAAGATCTTCAAGGACAAATACTTGTAAGTTTGGTTCCCTCATTATGTGCATATTCTTTTAATTTGAAGAATACTTTCCTTCCATAGGCAAAGTAGTATGGGACACAAGAAAACCTATAACCATAGAGATATGTGAGCATATAGAGTCATTAGGTATAGATTTTGATGACCTAATGAATGAGTATTTCAAAGGTATTAAGGAAAAGATGCAAGCCAGAACAAGGATACATGAGAGTTTGATAGAAGAACACAAAGAGGACATATGTTTTATGGTATATATTGATTTTACCTATATCAAACCAGTACTACCTAGGAAATCTGAGCTATCACCATTAGAATATGAGATCAAGAAAAGACAAGATACTAAGTGCATCAAGGCACTATTGAATGAACCAGTGGACAACAAGCAAGCAAGATTTGGCACTTATGAAGAAGCCAAACCAAAGATCAAGAAAAATCTTGTTATCAAGAAACTTGTAAACAAGAAGAACAAGATGGTTAAAGACTTAACCAAGAAATTTGCAGTTACTAAAGAAGGTGAAGAGGAAACAAAAGGAAAGGAGGAAGAACCCAAGGGCCAGCCACCTACCAGTGAAGATACAGAAAAGAATGACCCAGAGGGTACACAATCAGATTCACCTCCTCCTCCTCCACCTAAGAAAGAAAGAACTACAGCCGCTTCAAGAACAAGAAGCAAAACTACAAAGGAAACAACTCCTTCACCACTAAAGAAAGGGAGAGTGAGAACCTAAAAGAGAAAAATGATCTCATCAAAGGAGAAATAGGCCAAAAGGAGGAAATGGGCTAGGACAAAACAGGATCTAGAAGAATCATCTATAGACGAAGCTGACATAGAAGTGAAGAAAGGGAAAGAACCCTTGATTCCAAAAATAATTAATGAAATATGTAAGAACATCTCAGAATCACAGTCTATTTCATATCCTAACATTAGAAAATGACTAAAATTTAGTACAGAGGATCAAAATAAGATTGAAGAAGCTATAATAGCTAAAATGTGCAAACACCATTATGTTCCACTATAATTCTAAGAATTTCATGTTCCCAAGGAACTAATAAACAGATTGTCTACAAGATGGACATTTGCACTACATCAGGAAAAAGATATAAGAGAAAGAGTACTTGTTACTCTTATGCCTTATGATTCAAAGAAGGAAGAAATAAATGAGATGATGAAGAAGTATGAAAAGGAGTTCTCACCAAAAATGAGAGCATACAAATCTCTCAAAGGGAAGCTAATTGATCGTGATCAGGAAAGCATCAAGAAGTGGTGCAAGATACTCAAGATTCCCACCAAGGAAGCTAGCCCGAAGAAGGAAAAAATCATCATCAAAGATGTACAAGATGACTCATCTGTGGAATTGGATAAAGAAGAGAGTGATACAGTAGGAACCAAACATACTAAAGTTATAGATGAAGTATGGCCTGACACTACTCTTGACAAAACACGGCGTGAGGAAACTCAAATTTCACCAAGTCCAATTCATATTGACTTGAGTAATGAAGAAGAGGTTACCAAAGAAGAAGTGACAATAAAAGGTAACATAACTAAATATATCAATGATGAAACATGGTTGGATAACATCATCAATGACACTATAGGAAAAGACCTTGTAGAAGAGGTGCAAAAAGATGAAGATATCAATATTGCACAGGGTAATACCGATGAACAGGATACACTTACTGGCACTGCAGAGGTCAATACACCGACCAACATGAAAATTTTGATACAAGCTATTGATATTGAATCAATTCAAGAGAAATCATCTAAGAAAGATGATGATATACCCAAAGACACGGGTAATGATGAAAATAAAGATGCATCAGACACTCAAAAAGATTTAAATACAGAGATGAAGGATGCAACCGACACTCAACAAGAGTTGTCTACTAAAAAAGACAAAGGAAAAGATACTAAAATAGTTGAAACATTGAGAAAGGATGAAGAGAAAGAAAAGAGTGAAAAAGTCAAGTAGGATGAGAGAATGAAAGAAAAGGAAGATAAATTTGTTGATACACCCAAGGCTAATGAAGAGACATCTTCACAAAACCAACTGGTGGACTCTAAACAGAAGTAACAAGATGCTTCATCTTCTCGACCCTCACCTACCAAATCAATCCAATCTGAAGGTCTACAAATGGTAGTTCACCAATCTGTCTCCCAGCCAAAGAAGAAGAAGAAGGAAGTAATGAAGAAATATATCTTGGTGGTAACACTTGATGAGGTAATTAAAATACCCAAGTGGGATGTATCTACTTTAGATACTAAAACACTTCAAAAGTTTTGAGTGATGTGTCAGAGAAAAGTAATACAAGATAAAATGAAAAAGGCACATAGGGAAGCCCAAGCACTTGATAAAGCTAGGGACATTCTACATCAACTTTTTCTATAAATCAAAGTTGAAAATGATATATCAGTTATGGAACAAATTGTAGTTCCTACTGATGCCATCACAGATCAAAATGTAGATACAGAGAAGGCAATGGAAGAACAAGAAGAAATGAAGTATCAACACAAATTAGTTGAGAAGATCAGCCAAGAAGTGGTAGAGAACAAGGTAAAGCTCTCTGAATTAGCAAGTCAAATAGAACCTACGATTGCTGAAGTTGTTACCTTAGTTCAGAAATTGTGCACACTAGAAAATTTCACAAAAGAAAATGGTGAAAAGTTGTCCCAACTAGATTCAAAACTGATAACTAGTGCACAAATTTTAACCTCTGATGCAAACACAATAAAGCTGCATCATGACAAGATAACAGAGGTAAATAGATTGAGACAAGAGATATGGGATGCAGAAACATAGTTCAAAAATAAGGTTACCAAGCTACAAGCTCACATTTTTCCAAACCTCACCACTCTGCAACAACACATAACAGATGCAAGAAATCTAATCTCAACTCCAAAGATGTTTGTGGTAGACAGCATATATGACATGCATGTGAGGATAACACTTGAGCACATGGCTCTTGAGAATTTAAAGGAGAAATGGGAGAAGATGTTGGAGGAAATCAAAGCCTCACACTCTCACATTTTTTACAATTTGTAAGTACTGTTTCCCTCATTATCAAAAAAGGAGGAATGTATAATACATATGTAAAATATAATACTATAGTAGAAAGGAGATAATGATATGTATAATGTATGTACAGCAAGGATATATATGTACAAATATCAGTAAAAGGAAACAAAAAGAAGAAGTCAATTATATGTACATAAACTTACACTTACCAACATATGTATAGGGGGGGTCATTTCATGACTAATGAAGAAGTATAAACAAGTGTACATACTAATACATCAAGTATGTTGCACATATCAGTTTTTGATACTAATTTCAAAGGGGGAGATTGATGACATTAAGTTTTTCCATTAGTATACTTAAAGAGAAAAACATGATGAAAGTCTATCATGAAAATTCTAAGTATAGAATTACCTGACAAACACTTTCAAGAGTTCAACCGATGACAAAGCATATATGCATAACCGATGGTATAGTTTTGTGAACATCTCCGATAGAGAAGAAAATATATACCCGACAAACAATTCAATTAAGGGACATCGACGAAGTAGAAAATTGACAAAATCAACAGACTGACAAAGCAGCCCGACCATCAAAACCGACAGTCAGTTATAGAACCCGCAAAAAGTGGATCCGACTTTACACGTCAGATAAAACATTGTAGTTCTATTTTTAGATTTTTTATTTGTTTTAAAATATTACTTGAGGTTTAAGCAAGCATATTGTAAATGTTTTAAAGCATCCTAACGGATCTAAAACATAACTAACTAAAGATCAAGTCCAAGTTGTAAACCTAGGATCTAGAGTTAATTTGAAAAGCGTGAATCAAGAATAGAGCTAGAAACTAGTATAAATAGATGTTCAATCATTTGTAATAAAGACATGTAGTAACGTGGATAAATCATTGTAGCCATGGAGAGCATCTAAGTAGCATAATTGAATTCATGCAAAGTTCTGAAACAGATCATATAAGTTCTCAAGAACACAAATAGGCTACCAACGAGCAGAGACAAGGTATCACTCAATCACTCAAGGTGATTATATTTACATTGTAAGCTTTATAGGATCTGTTATCAGCAATTAGAGATTGCATACACTATCAGATCAACATTTATATTGTAGTTGCATTCTAACAAGTGCATCACATCTAAAATCCTTTTGTAGTAGGTGGACTTAATAGTTCTTGGTAAATCTCTTAACAAAGTGCACACTTAATAGTGTTGCTAAAGCTTCAAATGAAGTAGATCCTAACAGGTCTCCACTCTAATACTCCTAATAGGGTAGATCATCAGAAGTGATCAAATTGTAAGCCTTAACCGGCTCCCTTCTTATCTGCAGATAGTGAATTTTTGTGGGTAGACATCCCCACCTCAGTTTTTACTTCCTAACATGAGTTTTCTGGGATATCATATCATGTGTTATGTGTTATTTACTTTCATGTATGTTTCTTGAATGTTTACACATGTAAATAACTTATATTATGATTTCACATACATAAGGAAAGATGAACAGATAGATAGGAATAGACAAATCTGATGACACAAAGGTTAATGGGCCAACCACAAAAAACATTTTAGAGGTACTGATTCACCCCTCCCCTATCAGTACATCATTCAAATAATTTGAACAAAGGGAGGATCAATGTATATTTTTTAAAGATGTGAAAAGGTTTGAATCTCAGCCTTTGATCCTACTTTCCATGCTAGGTGTAACCATTGCAACCAAATTTAAAATATTTAAGTCTTTCTTCTATGTTTTGAAGTGGTGCACTGTGTCTTTTACTGCAGGAGAATAAATTAGTGAATATGATCTTATGGGACATTTTTATGAGGTTGTGGGATGTTGTTAGGATGAAATCTAATTGCTCTGAATATCGTCAAAGTGAATTATGATGAGAAATTAGGGTTGAGGGTTTGTGTTTAAAATTTGGAAGCATTATGATACCCTTAATCAGTGCCCTACCTCTCTGCATTAATGGTGGATCTACTCCCAAGCCTAGTGGTTGTGTAGATCAGATCAAATCCTTTGATTGAATTTTTTGAAGAAAGATCAATTGATTCTTGCAGCACAAAATGGGCTAATTTCCTAGATTAAAAAATTATTATAAGATTATATTATTACTTTTACAGGAATTTTCTTCTCCACATCCCAAGATGATTGGCAGCTACACATTAGATTGCATGGGAAGGAACGAAGAGAAATTTACTACTTTATGAAGACAGAAAAGCTGGTGGATGTAATGATTTATTGTTTTGTCTTCTAGTAATTTGGTTTTTGGTTCTTAACGTAAACCTAAATGATCTGAAGCTTGTTGCAATCCTTGTTCTATAAAAGGGTTTCCAAGATCATTTAGTAGGAGCTGGAAACTTGGGGAGGTACAAAAAACATTAAGTTGCATACTTATTCTAGTGAGAATATAGCAGATGTAATCTAGAGATTTTCAAGACAGAATAGAAAGTTTCATGTCTTTTTCATTTATTTAACAAGTGTATTTTGAATCAGATTGAAACAGAAACACGGTTCTTCATACATAATATAATTTTTCCAGATTCAATTCTCTCCTTTGTGTTTATTTATTGAGTTGTGAAGTCTTCTGATTAACTGCATAGAGTTTATCTATGTGTATGTTGTTGTTCATCAGTTTTGATCTAGGATAAAGTTAAATGATGCTATGAATAAAACATAAGTTTGTTTGATATGCATAAGGATTTTATAAGAAGTGTATGGTCTGGGTTGCTTGTATTTATGGCTTTAAACCTTTGACAGTAGTTGGTTTATGTGTTCTACATCTGTATTAGAGATATTTCCCAATGGATAAAGCACTAATCAGGAATTAGTATTTCTATCTCGATACATGTCTGGTTGGGTTTGGCTATATTATTCCCTTTTGAAACATCAAAAACATCTCATGTTCCTTTTGAGTTTTGTGGTTGTTGGTTGTTTTTCTTCATGTTGATTTAGAGTCAATGAATGTTTGGTTATCATTTAGTACTTTCTTACCATTATTTGTTGTTTAAATCTAGAGTTGTAAAGAGTTGTATCTTGAGATGGACTAGGTGTACCTACCTTGGTCTTGCAGAGCCATATGTGTAGAGGGGAGCCTTGTCCCTATAGTTGGTTTAGTTACCTTAAGATCTTCCCATATTTGGAGCTAACCACTCTTAAAATCCATCTAAAGTTATATTGCTATCTTTAAAATAATAAACATTTTTAAACACCAGCAAAATGGTGACTCTATTGTGGAGGATCTGTTAAAAGATGTTAAATCATCCTAGAGACTTTGGTATTAATAAGTAAAATAAATTTTTAGTTGAGTCTTCCTAGTGCAAGAAGTTATAGAGCCATGTGCTACAAATAAATATTCCTCTTACTTATAAAGTGGGTGAGGGTATTTTTTGTCTGGCATTGCAATATTGTCTAATTAGTCCAAATTTCCTAAAACATATACACATAATATATCACAAGTGGTGAGTGGAAACTCTGAGTTCTTTGATTGTACTACTATGCATGTTTGGAGAAAGACTAATCAAAGAGGTGGACTTGTAGTGGAGATGAAGCAAATGTTTGGGCTCTTATGACTTAGAGCATAGTCATAAGAGGAATCTATATGAGACCCTACTATAGGGGAGTGTTGCAAGTTTATTGGTTTTGAAGAAGGTCAAAGTTGGGAAAGATTTGTCAGCTGATTCAAACTTTTCCTTTCCAAAGAGGGGGAAAATCTACCAAAGTTTTTGAAGGTGACTTGAAGGTGACTTCAAATAAATTTTTTTGCAAAAAATTCATCACATCCATGTTTTTTTTTTCATTGGATAACTTTTTGTTCCATGAAAATCAGTTCTTAAACTTTTCCCTATTAAGTGGTTAGCACTAATTGAGAGGGAAAAAAGAGGAAATTTGTAACTATCTTTCCTACTAAGATGTCACACTATTATAAAAATAGGTTGTATGGGGCTATAAATTTCAATGGAAACCCAAGTTACACAAATCTTATTCCATCAGAAATTAGAAACCACTTGCCTAAGTTTAGTGGTATGAGAGAGGAATCGGCTGAGAAACATCTAAATAATTTTATTGATTTGATGGATGATTATGAGGTTAATCATGAGGATATCATTATGAAGTTTTTTGCATAGTCTTTAATGCGTGATGAAAGAGATTGGTTCTCAATTTTGTTTCCCCACTCTATCAGCTCATAGAAAGAATTGCAAATAATATTCAATGAACAATTCAAAGAACATGTTGATTTATATGACTTGATCACTGATATTTTTTATACATATTGGAGATGAGGAGATAGTGTCTACATTTAATCTCAGATTTAAGAATACAATGAAGAAAATTCTTGAGAAATGTAGACCCCAAGATGCAATGGCTTTGGTTGTTTATTTAGGTGCTTTTGGCAAAAAGATGAGCTTCTTGTTGAGAGATAAAGAGCCTAAAACTTTGTATCAAACTTTTATGGCAGAAATAGATATTGAAAATAATTTAAGGTTTGGAATCATCACCATTGTTCTCCAAGTTATGTTGTCTATTAGTGTCACACACTTAGTCATTAACAAGTCAGGATGGTTGGTCATCACTGTGACTAAGCCATCCCACTAATGCTGAGTAATGTATGAATCGAGCAGTATTTATTGTTGAGAAATTCAATGGTTTCCATGTACTCAATAGTTACCAAGAAGATTGTGTTGGAATTATATTGAGATGATGTACTGAGAGGAGAGGGGTGAATCAGTACTCCTAAAACTTTTCTTGGTTAGCCCATTAACCCTTATTCATCATTTTGTAAATTATCTTATCTAACTGTTCATCTTTCTTTATACATATGCAATCATCTCATAAATTCTTTAGTATGTAATCATAATAGAAACATTCATGAAAATAGATAACACATAACACAAGATATGATATCACAGAAAACTCCTGTTAGGAAGTAAAAACTCTTGTGGGGATTGTTACCCACAAGACTTCACTATCTGCAGATAAGAAGGGGTCAGTTAAGGCTTACAATTGGTCACTTCTGATGACTTACCTTGTTAGGAGTATTACAGTGGAGACCTATTAAGATCTACTTCATTTCAAGCTTTAGCAACACTGTTAAGTGTGCACTCTGTTAATAAATTTGTAAAGAACGGTTAAGTCCACCTTCTACAAAAGGATTTTAGATGTGATGCACTTTTTAGAATGCAACTACATAAGTCTTTGATCTAATGATGTATGCAATCTTCAATTACTAATAATAGATCCAATTAAGCTTCATACATATAAGTAATCATCCTTCCATGATTGAATAATACCTTTATCTGCTCGTTGGTAGCCTTTGTGCATTCTTGATAACTGATGTGATATGTTCCTGAACTTTGCATGAATTCTACCTTATTCTCCTTAGATGCTCTTCATGGCTATCAACAACAATGAATTCATAACTCACAATTGAGTTGAACATCTATTTATACTAAATTTAGGCTCAATTCTTGATTCATGTGTCACAAGTTAACTCTAGATCCAAGGTTTACAACTTGACCTTGATCTTTAGTTAGATATGTTTTAGATCTATTAGGATTCTTTAAAAAATTTACATAAAGCTTGCTTGACCCTAAAGTTATGATTTAAAACAAATTAAAACTCTATAAATATAATTACATAGCTTTAACTAACGTGTAAAACTCAGATCCACAATTTGCGGGTTCTCTAACTGACTGTCGGTTCTGACGGTCAGTTTTTGGTCGTCAGTATTCCTTTCTTGAACTTGTTGTCAGGTATGCCTTTTTTGTTCCTATCAGGTTTGTTCTATAACTGTGTTGCCGTAGATGCTTGTAGTCATCGGTGATGCTTGTCAATTCCATACTTAGCATTTTTCATGACCTTTGTGTTCTGTCAGGTATGCTTGTTGTTAGCCGGTAATGCTTGTAGTCTCTCGGTGATCTCTATAGTCTGCCTGTGATCTCTGTCAATTTTTTTCACTAAGTGTACTAATGGAAAAATTAATGTCATCAATCTCCCCTTTTGACATTAGTATCAAAAACATGATATGTGAAACATATTGAGTGTATTAGTATGTACACCTATGTATACTCCTTCCTTAGTCATTTTAATGACTCCTCCTATGTATATGCTGGTAAGTGTAAGTATATATACGTATCCTTTTTAACTTTTCTTTTCCTCTTTTTTTGTTATATATATATTGTACATAACTATATACATTTCCTTTCCTCCTTTTTGGATTCTAAAGGAAAAGGTACTTAAAGTTTGTCAAAAAGGTGGGAATGTGAGGACTTGATCTCCTCCATCATCTTTTCCCATTTCTCCTTTAGCATTTCTAGAGCCATGTGCTCTAGTGAAATCCTTACATGTATATCATAGATGTTGTCTACTACAGACATCTCAAAGGTTGAAATAAGATTTCTTGCATCAGAAATATGCTACTATAAAATAGTAAGATTAGGCAGAATGTGTGCCTGTAGCTTGGTAATCTCTCCTCTGAGTTGATTTTCAGCATCCCATATTTCTTGTCTTAGCTTGTTAGCCTCTATGACCTTGTCATGATGTGCCTTTATGCTGTTGACATGTGAGGTTAGGCTTTGTGCACTGGTTGTGACACTATGATCTATCTCTGCTAGTTTGTCACTATTTTCCTATGTAAATTTCTCAAGTGTGCACATCTTTTGAACTAAGGTGATTGCTTTAACAATCATTGGCTCTAATTCATCAGTGAGTTTAGAGAGCTTTACCTTGTTCAATACCACTTCTTGGCTGATTTTTTCAATTAACTTGTATTGATACTTCTTTTATGCTTGTTCTTCCATAGCTTGTTCTACATCTATACCTTGCTCTGTGATGGCATCGGTAAGAATGGCAATTTGTTCCTTTACTGTAGCATTTGCTTCAAGTTTCACTTTAGGAACAAGTTGTTGGAGTATATCTTTCACTTTGTCAAGTGCCATTATTTCCCTATGCTCTTGTATCATTTTCTTTTGTATGGATTTTCTCTGACATAGCACTCTGAACTCTTGAAGTTTGTCACTGTCCAAAGTGGTAATGTCCCAGTTTGGAACTTCTATGATTTCATCTAGTGTGACAGCCAAGATGTCTTTCTTTACTATTTTCTTCTTCTTCTTTGGTTGGGTGGAAGATTGATGTACCACCATCTATAAAGCATGATATTGGGTTGACTTGGTGGGTGAGGGTTGAGAAGATGAGGCATCCTTTTGTATCTATTCTATGTCCACTGGCTGGTTTGGTGAAGACGTCTCCTCATTTGCCTTGGGTGTATCAACAGATGAATCTTCTTTAAGTTTTATACCTTTATTTTTCTTGACTCCTTCATTCTTATCTTGTTCTTCAACCATTCTCAATGTATCATCAGTTTTGTTATCTGCCTCTTTATTTTGATCTTTTTATACATCTTGCTTATTATCGGTTGCATCCTTCATTTTTGTATCTATATCCTTGGGAGTGTTGGATACAAAAAAAATTTCATCGATACCCATATCCTTGGGTATATTATCATCCTTTTGAGATGATTTATCCTGACTTGACTAAATATCAATAGCATATATTAATATATTCATTTTTGTTAGTGTATTGACTGTTGCATTGCCAATAGTTGTATCTTGTTCGTCGGTATTTCCCTTTGTAGCATTGATGTCTTCATCTTTTTGAACTTATACTATAGGGTCTTGTCCTGTAGTGGTATTGACAATGTTGTCTAACCATGATTCATCATTTATATCAACATCCAAGTTACCTTTTATTGACAATTCTTCTTTGGTAACTTCTTCATCCTCTAAGCTGATGTGGATGGGGCTTCTTGGTACTTCATCATCTTCACCATCTTTTGGCCAGTCTTCATCTATAATGTCAGTCTCTTTTTGGCATGTGATTTGTACATCTTCACTGTCTAACTCAACTATTGAGTTATCTATTTTAGTGATTGTTTCCTTCTCATGACTGCTTTCCTTATCAAGGTTGAGTATCTCACTCCATGTATTATGTGTTTCTTGTTCTAGCTCTATGAATTTCTCTTTAAGAAATTTATAAGCTCTCAATTTGGGTGAGAAGATTTTTGAGTATTTATCGATGATTTCATTGATTTCTTCTCTAGTTGATTCAAGAGGCATAAGAGAGACCAGTACTCTTTCTCTTATCCTCTTCTCCTCATGGAGTGCAAAAGTGAATCTAGAAGATATTCTATCTAATAGTTCTTATGGAACATCATGTGCAGTGAATTGTAGTGGGAGATAATAGTGTCTACACATCTTAGAAATAAGTGCATCTTGAATCTTATTATGTTCTACTGTATCCCATCTTAACCATTTCCTAATCTTAGGACGTCCAACAGATGCAGCTTCATAAATATACTTACATATTTCATCAATGTCTTTAGTTGGTGATGTAACCTTTGCTTGTTTCGTAGTGTCAGGTTCATCCATTGCTGAGTCCTCTAGGTCCTCATTTGTTTGAACAAATTTCCTCCTTTTGGCAGGTGCCCTGACTATTTGTTTTCCCTTTGGTGTCTTAGTTTTCCTCTTATACACCTTTCCTTTTATCATGGGAGAAGGAGTTTCATCTTTTGTTGTTTGACTCCTTATTCTAGATTTCTTAGGTGGAGGAGGAGGTGGTGAATCAGACTTCTCTTCCTCTGATTCATTTGGCTCTACTATATCACCAATGGGAAGCTGGTCCTCGGTGAGTTCCTCCTTACCCTATTGTTCCTCTTCACCTTCTCCTTCTTCTCCTTCAGCAGATATATTCAAGTTCTTTTTCAGATTCTTCACCATTCTTTTTGACTATTTTACAACCTTCTTGACAACAAGATTTGTTTTAATCTTCAGTTTGGCCTCTTCATAGGTACCAAATCTTAATTGCTTTTTGTCTATGGGTTCATTTAACAGTGCCTGAATGCATTCATTTTTTAATCCTATTTTGATTTCATATTCCAATTTTGAAAGCCATGATTTCCTTGGTACTACTGCTTGTATGTATGTGAAATCGGTATCCACCATGAAACATATTTCTTCTTGGTGTTCCTTTATCAGACTCTCAGGGATTCTATTTCTTGCTTGCAGCATTTCCTTTATGGTTTTGAAATACTCATGCATCACATTATCAAAATCTGTTCCAAGTGATTCTATGAATTCACTTATCTGAATGGTAATGGGTCTACTTGTGTCCCATGTAAATTTTCCTATGGAAGGAAAGTATTCTTCAAAATAAAACAATATGCACATTATGAGGGAACCAAACTTACAAGTGTTTGTCCTTGAAGACCTTATTGTGCACTTGTTCTCCTCAAATTGATGTAATAGGATCTCTACCAGATCCATCTTCTTCCCCTGTTTGATAATCTTATATGTTGTGCTCATAGCAGTAATAGATATGTTATTCATTATTCTTGCTTGGAAGATCTTGTATCCAACAACACATGCTCCAAACTTTAGCTCTACGTCGGTAATGGTGTTGACCTTTAGTGCTCTTTTATTTGATTTTGCACCAATTAGTTTTTCCACTTCTACCAAAGATGGGTGCTTGGGAGCGTATGGTTTATCGGTAGTAGGATAACCAGTGACCGCGTGAATAACATCCTTTTTTATTTCCTTAGGCTTATTTATCCATAGAGTCTTGTTGTGAACTCTGCTAAGAACAATTTTAATCCATTCTATCTTGAAGACCTTGGGAAAATGCATTGCATTTGTGAGTCCCTTTACTTCCAAGTGTTTGTGCTCTTCTTTGATCTTTCTAGCATCGTCACATAGTTCCCTATAGGTGTTATCTAGGTCTAGATCTCCTATTTATGAGATCTTATAGTGAATATAGGACCTTACATCCTCTACCAGTAAAACCCTAGGTGGGATTCAGGAGAATGCTCTGAAATTGTCAGGTTGTGAAGCTACTTTAGGGTGTAACTTGTATTTAGGTTCAACAAACATTCCTCTGCTGACAAGCTTGAAGGGTTTCTTCTTATCATCCTTAATTTTATCTACTCTAGAAGTCGATGCCATCTTGTTTTCAATTTAGGGATTTTTGCAAATAAAACAGTGCGGTCGGTGAGTGTTTTTACTTACTGATTCTCTGTGATTGCCTGTGAATGTGAATGCTTTGTGTCAAGTTGATTTCTACTAGGTCGCTTTCCAATTTTTCTCTTAAATTGCTCTGCTCTGCTCAAAAAATGCGGGTGCAAAAATGAGTTTACCCATCGGGCTTTTATACCCTTTTTGTGCCCTAAGTTGTCATTAATGCTTACCAACTCATTGGTTTATGAAGACTTCTTTTTTTGATAAAAACATTCATAACATCTTCGGTGTCTATGCAAAGTGTCGGGGTAGCTAGCAGTTTTGGAGACTTCACCAATGATTTTTGATGAGGTTGCGAAGACAGCTTTGGTTGATTCAACATTCACCAATATCCGTCAATTTACACTTAGCTTGTGTAATGACCGATACATTCTGGTAAGTAGTGCTAACTTTTTTGTGTGTGTTCACCGATGCACCTTTTTCCCAATAACTGATGGTTTCTTTTCAATAGTTTAGTAAATAACAATATATTGCATCTTTATTCATGCTAATATTATAATATGAACTATGTGTAATGGAACTAATGCATAGTAAAACTTGTTATAATGTAGTTCCATACTTACTTGTGCTATCTAGTTAGATGTAGTGATGTCACCGGATCCATTGGATGAGGTGTCACCATTTGCATTGTTTGTTCCAGCACCTTCAGTGTTTGTGGCTTTTCCCCACATCTTGTTTCTCATTCTTTTGATGTCATCAATGGTATTTCCATTGGGGTGTGTATTTGTGTCTGTCAGTCAGTCTTTGCAATCTTTTATCACATTTCCAACCTTATGACAATGTAAACATGCCATACCTAGATTGGTCCAACCTCTTGACCTTCTGGTCCACTTTCTCATATAGTTGGCAGCAATATGACCATATCTTCCACATGTTGTACAGTTTACCCATGTGCTATAGTCCCAAGTATATGAGTTACCTACTCTTGTAGGTTTGTAGCTTTATCAGTTTCCTTTGGATTCCATGCCTTGTTCTTTTTCCAGCATTCCTTATGTGTATGCCCATTCATCTTGCATGTAGGACAATACTTGTCCATATAGGTTTTTCTCTTTGGATTTGTCACATTGGATGTGCACTCATGTGGCTTGTGTCCTTTCTTTTGACATTTATAACAATTACCAATGAAAGTAGATTGTGTCTGAGAAATACCTTTCAGTTTGCTTCTGCAAATGTTTGAGGTGTGGCCTGGTTTTTCACAGTGATGGCATGACAGCTTCTTGGATCTTGGGTTTGTGAAAGAATTCCTCTAATCTAGTTGATTTGAGGATTCACCATTCTCATTGTACCCTAATCATGTGTAGTTGTTGACTCTTCTCTTTCCATCAATAAAATCATCCATCCTTTTGTTGCTATCCTCAGCCTTTTTGATCAATTCATTGAGTTAATTTTGAACTTTGATTTCATGCTTCAATTTTTCATTCTCTTCTCTTAGCTCACCAATGATCTGTATTCTTTCAATGAGTTCTATATTTAATCTTTTTTCTTTGTGACTCATAAGAATAATCTAGTTGGTAACCTCATGGTGATGCTCAGTGAGTCTTAGAATCTCTGATTCTTTCTCTTGTAGTTTCTCTATAATTTTCCTCCTATCATCAATGGCTAGTGTTCTTTCATTTTCAGCTTTTCTTGCATCATTCATGACATCAATCATGTTTACCATTTGAGTCTCTTGACCAATTTGCAGCATCTTGATTTAATCTGTCAGATGTAGATTTATCTCTTGTATGCTTGTAATTTCTTCAACTGATGCCTCTAAAGATTTGTTCAATGATGATTCCCCGGTTTCAAAGTAATCTATTATTTCAAACTCTTTGTAGTCTTTCTCATTCAGCCTAGTTGCCATAATCTTTCTTTCATCAATAAGTTTTCTCATCTTTATTTTCGCCTCCTTATACTGCTCATAGTTTATTTGCATTTGTAACTGCTCATTCTCAATAGTCATGTCCAGTCTGAACTTGTCCATTGCTCCGATCTTTTCTCTCAAGTATTTAAGATTTTTAAGAGAGAGACTTAGCTCTGATACCAATTTTTGGAATTATATTGAGATGATGCACTGAGAGGGGAGGGGTGAATCAATACTCCTAAAACTTTTCTTGGTTAGCCCATTAACCCTTAATCATCAGTTTGTAAATTATCTTATCTAACTGTTCATCTTTCTTTATGCATATGCAATCATCTCATAAATTATTTAGTATGTAATCATAACAAAAACATTCATAAAAATAGATAACACATAACACAAGATATGATATCACAGAAAACTCATGTTAGGAAGTAAAAACTACGGTGGGGATTGTTACCCACAAGACTTCACTATGTGCAGATAAGAAGGGGCTAGTTAAGGCTTACAATTGGTCACTTCTAAAGACCTACCCTGTTAGGAGTATTATAGTGGAGACCTGTTAAGATCTACTTCGTTTGAAGATTTAGCAACACTATTAAGTGTGCACTCTATTAAGAGATTTGTAAAAAATGGTTAAGTCCACCTTCTACAAAAGGATTTTAGATGTGATGCACTTGTTAGAATGCAACTACATAAGTCTTTGATCTAATGATGTATGCAATCTTCAATTTCTGGTAACAGATCAAATTAAGCTTCATACATATAATTAATCATACTTCCATGATTGAATAATACATTTATCTGCTTGTCATTAGCCTCTGTGTGTTCTTGATAACTAATGTGATCTGTTTCTGAACTTTGCATGAATTCTGCCTTCTTCTCCTTAGATGCTCTTTGTGGCTATCAAAAACAATGAATTCATAACTCACAATTGAGTTGAACATCTATTTATACTAAATTTAAGCTCAATTATTGATTCATGCGTCACAAGTTAACTCTAGATCCAAGGTTTACAACTTGACCTTGATCTTTAGTTAGATATGTTTGAGATCTATTAGGATGCTTTAAAACATTTACATAAAGCTTGCTTGACCCTCAAGTTATGATATAAAACAAATTAAAACTCTATAAATAGAATTACATAGATTTAACTGACGTGTAAAACTCAGATTCACAATTTGCGGGTTCTCTAACTGACTGTCGGTTCTGACGGTCGGTTTCCTTGGTCATCAGTATTCCTTTCTTGAACTTGTCATCGGGTATGCCTTTTTTGTTCTTGTCAGGTTTGTTCTATAACTATGTTTCCAGTGATGCTTGTAGTCATCGATGGTGCTTGTCAATTCCATACTTAACATTTTTCATGACCTTTGTGTTCTATCGGGTATGCTTGTTGTTTGCCAGTAATGCTTGTAGTCTGTCGGTGATCTTTGTAGTCTGCCAATGATCTCTATCAATGGTTTTCACTAACTGTACTAATGGAAAAATTAATGTCATCAGATTAAATGTTGAGTTGCATAGAATAGTTAGTGTCAAGTGACAGCATATGGATATGCCGAGAAAGATATTTTTGATCGAGCACCAGAGTTTTCATATGTTGAGTACGATAGTTTTGGTATATGTGTTTTGAATGGCACAAACACTTAGGTAAACCATTTTGGTTGACTTATATGTATGATTTAATGATCGTTAAAGATATTTAATGGAGTTAATTACACGCTATGGATGAGATCATTAATCCTTACGCATGCAATGAAACCAATCAAAAATAGGAATGCTTAAGCGGAAAAATAAATGAATCTAGATCGTTGATCTTCATCTGGAAGCTTCATCAATTATATATATATAAGGAAAGCTTCAATCCATAATCATGTATGCAGAGATATAGGAGAAGAGATCAGGTGTGTATGCAGAAGAAAAAGAGTTTTTTATATCAGAATTATAGATCAGATAGAGTGACCAAGCAGACAAGTGAAGGATAGAAAAGAGTTATATCATATTTTTGAGATCAGTTAAGAGTTGTAAAGAGGAGGTCCAACATCACCATTTGAAGTGAAAACAAAAGGATTAGGTATGGATACATTCTAGAAAGTGAATTAGGGTAAATCACTTAATAGAGTAGTCCTAACAAACTTTTGTAAATATCTTAACAAAGTGATTACTTATTTGTAAGTTTAAATCCTTTAATCAAGGTAGATTGAATAAATCTTTTAGATCTTAACAGGACATAACTCTCATAGGGTAGATCATCAGAAGTGATCAAAACTTTGTATTCCTAACAAGCACACTTTGTTACTATAGTAATGAAGATTTGTGGATGTCATCCCCACCCTATTTTTACCTTTCAAGGGTTTCTGGGTTACCAAATCTGTTTATGTATGCATGTTGAATCCATTTATTTTAGAAGTGTAAGAGTTTTATAGATCCTGATTCACCCCCACCCCCCCCCCCTCTCTGTATCTTGCTTTCCCATATAAGACATCAAACAATTGNGATTCACCCCCCCCCCCCCCCCCTCTCTGTATCTTGCTTTCCCATATAAGACATCAAACAATTGATATCATAGCTTTGTTCTGTTAGAAGATTTATAACCACTTGAGAGTTAAGGTCTTGGAAATGGAGGTTTATAAGTTGGGAAAGGTCATAGAGAATTAGAATATTGACATCTATCTTGCACTGCAAGAGCTTGAGACAACAAGAGAGGAATTGAAGAAATCCTTAAAGGAAAGGAAATAATTGGAAATTCAGCTAAAT
This sequence comes from Thuja plicata, assembly GCA_018584345.1. Taxonomy (NCBI): domain Eukaryota; kingdom Viridiplantae; phylum Streptophyta; class Pinopsida; order Cupressales; family Cupressaceae; genus Thuja; species Thuja plicata. Next base: position 312,796 of record MU223988.1, on the reverse strand, counting down.
GACACTCAATATCAAGAAGAAGACACTGAAGGTCTATTCGATAAGGGAAATTTCAAAAAAAGTAATGCAAAAATTGTAGAAAAACAACACACTGAAAGAATGAGTCAAAAGTCTAAAGATAGAACATGAAACTCAATCAATAACACTATGTGAGGTGATTGATCAGAAAAATAAAGTTGAGGAAGACAAGATAATGGTAGAAGAAGATAAGAGACAAATGGCTACTAGACTTGATGAAAGGAGAAGTGATGTGCAGAAGATCATAAAAAATTAGCTAGACATGGTAAACCAACTGTTATTTTCAAATCAAGAGGTAAACATGAAAGACATTGAAATTACATATTTGAGATTAGAGAAAATTCAACTGATAAAAGAGTTAAGGTCTGAAATGGAATTTAAGGAGAGGATAAACAAACCTAATGAAGCCATTACATAGTTTGAGGAACTGATGAGATCACCAAGAAAAACCAATGACACCTCTAGAATAGGTGATACCAAGCACCTATCATCTACTAAAGAAAGAGAATCATCAAAGAGTGGAGAACAAAGGAATGCAAAGCCAAAGAAAAACAAACCTACATGTCATCATTCTAGGAAATCAGGACACACATAAAACTTTTTCCGAAGCAAAAATGGTAAGTCCAATCCTAAGCCTAAATTTAATGGATGTTGCTTTAACTGTAAGAAGCGTCGACATCATGCACATGAATATAGGTGCAAGACTAGCATATCACCTAATTCACCTAGATTTCAAGGACATTGTTACAATTGCCAGAAGTATGGTCATAGAACGCAAGACTGTAGATCCAATGCATAATCTAAGTGGACATCCAAGAAACAAGGCAATGCACCGAGGAAAGGTAACACATTCAATTGGGATTACAATACAAGGCATATTTGTCATTATTATGGTGAATATGGTCATATTTCAAAAAATTGTATAGGGACACACTTGATAGGTAAATCAAAGAGTTGGATGAATGAAAGTTTGGTCACTTATAGTTGTCACAAGATTGGTCATACTAGGAGAGACTACAAGACCAGAGCACCAACACCTATTGTTGATCAGATAAAGAACTAGATGAATCTGACATGGAAAAAGAAAGAGAAAGCGATAAGTAGTGGAACCAATCAAGCTGAGATCACCCAATCCAATGGATCAGGTGATCACACTACTTCCAATTAAGAAAAGAAGGTATGAAAGGAACTTTTTTTTTCAAATGCTATATTTTAAACCAGTTCCTAACATTTGATGTATTAAATTTGGTATCTGCATAAGTTAAGATGCATTAGGAAAGATCTAAAGAAAAGAATCGAGAAAAAAATTAATATGCACAATTGGTGTCAAGCATTAGTATTATTATCTAGGGTAACCAAGTTTCTTACTATGTGTCGAGCCCCCATATTAACTGAGCTGATATATTGACCTAGTTAAGTATGGAAGTATTAGTAGTGACCGAGTGATGGAATGAGTTAACTACGCTATCATACAAGGACCAAGACAACTCTTTTACACTCACTATTGTATGGAGCATTTATTGATGACCTAATTTGACTGTTTGAGTCTATATAATGAATTTTTTATTCATTTTCATTTCAAAAAGTGATAAGAGAATTTGCAAAGAAATTCAAAGGTGATTGCAGTGTGATTTGTGCAAAACTTGTAAAGATTCAACTATGTATCATTGGCGCATACTGTGAAGCGTAGACCCATTGTCTGAGTTACTCAGAATCTATTTTATGAACCCTAACTTGTAGAAATTTCTGCTAGTTCATCTATCAGAGTGAAGAAGAAAGAAAAATGAGGTAAAGAATGTTCAATTGGTTAGGAGTGATGTATGTGATTCACCAAATTTCCTAATTGTGCCTGAGACTACAATTAAGGGAGATCTCCCAGGAGCCCTGTCATCAATCCCACCAAAGTTTTTAATCATTCATGATGTGAGGGCATGCTACATGTGAAAATTTAGTGAGATTGGAGATTATGAACTGAGGAAAGAATATAATCAATTATGAAAAATAGAGTGTTGAAGCCAAAAAACCAGCACATTTTTTACAAAGGGTTAGTTTGTGCCCTAGACTTCCCTCGCGATTTCAAAATCAAATGGATTAGAAAAGTTCTAAGAAGAATTCATGACATGTATTTATGGTTGGAGAATGGGCCAGTAAGAATCATAAAGGAAATCATTCACCGAGTTACTGGGTACCCTATTCTGCAAGGAAAGAGAACTATGCAATGTCAAAATAAGGAAGTGATTGAAGAAAACACTATGGAAGAATGGAACAAATGAGGTATGACAATGTCTATAGTCACAAATCCTAAAATTGACCTTGCAGTGAGAGTTATAGCACATAATTTTTTGCTGGATGATATCAGTTTTGGTTACTTATGATGCTAGTGATATTCATGTTTTGTCACTGATGTCAACATATATTTCTATGGAGAAGGCAGACTAGCTACTTGAATGGAAGAAGTGTACAGACACTGTACAGATGATTCAAAACAATCGAAGTTGGATTTTAGTAGAAGTATGTGTGATGACCTTATTCCTAAGGTCCATTGGATTAATGTTACATATTGTGGATGTTAAAGATGATTTGATGGAGACTGGTTTTCTGGACTGTAACTGTGATTCTGGATAGAGCAGGTCTCTATGTTTCAGGTATATCTTTCTGGAAAAGATATTTTAGATGTTACAAGATCACTGGTGGACATCTGACATATGTTGGAGTAATGGGTTGAGTTTGATTATTGTTTGGTTAGTGGTGACGTCAGATGTGGCATATATTCTAAAGGAGACCTATTTGTTGGATGACTTCAGACATGTAGCAAGTAATATAATTTGTGAGCATAAATTACGGATCTGAAATCATAATTGATGGATTGTAAATGATGTTTACTTGTTATAGGTACCATGTGTATCTTAGCAAGGTGTCAAATAATTATTTGTATATTGGAAAGCCTTAATCAGCTGACCTAATTAATTATTTATGTACTAGGAAAGCTTAACTAGATGACCTAATAAATTATTGTAGGAGGGTATATGAGAGATATTTTCTTTTGAAAAGGTGTGATAGATAAAAAAAGGTGAAGAAGTGAAAGTTGTGAGGCTTGTTTAGCTATTGGATGTAGAGCAGAGTTTATGAGAAGAATACTTCATTAGAACTTACCAAGAAAAGACAGTTGTTATCAAACAGTTCACTGGATTGTGTATTTTCTTTATACACTTGATTCAGATTGTGAATCCTTGAGGGTGGCTTTAACCTTCTTTGGGTAGTGTGCCTTTGAAGTGAGCCTACTATTTTCTTTCACTCCTAATAGGGTATGTCTCCTAATAGGGACTATGTATTGTAATATTGTAACAAGCTCCTAACAGGGCTAATATCTTTTAACAGGGATACTATACTCTCAGTACATTATTTATGGGTGTTAATTCCCATCGAGGTTTTACCTTTAATAGGGTTTCCTCGACAAAAAATATTGTTTTATGGTGTTGGAATTTACTGTGTTATCATTTACATTTGCATATTTGGTTTATAAAATTTAAAGTTTAATAATCTATACTACAATTGTTTCACCCCCCCCCTCTTATTTGTCTTGTGGACTGTTATTCCTAACAATTGGTATCAGAGCATGTGGTCCTTAGAGAGAAAGTTCAACAACTTGAGGTGATCCTGAAGATGACTTACTATAGGAAGGATAGTCTAAAGTTTGATCCTAAAAACTTTGATAGTTGGCAAAACACGATGAGAATACATTTTCTATGTCTGGGAATTGGTTACTGGATGATAACAAAGAAGAAAGAAAAGGTGGCAACTGAGGATGAATTAGAGATATCAAATAAAGATGAAAATAATCTATTTTCATGTAATATGGTTGTAAGGGAATCCTTGATCAACACACTATCAGAAGGTGAATTCACAGAAGTAAAGGACTTGGATTCGGCACATGAGATATGGTCAAGATTAGAAGCATTGTACATTGGGGACAAGTTTACCAAACAGGAAAAGTTACAAAACTGGAAGAAAAAAATGGAATCACTGAAGATGAGAACATCAGAGCATATGGATAGATAATTAATGAAGTGGTTACTGGTATTAGGAACCCTAGAGGTACTTACAGTGAGGAAGAAGTGATTGCGAAGATACTCATATCTTTGACACCTGCTTATAGAACTAAAGTACAAGCTATAGAGGAGATCGTACCTTTGACACCAAACTTCACCAGAGAGATGTTGATTGGAAATATAACTACATTTGAGGCCAGGGAATTGGGAGATGCATTACCTAAATTTGAGTCAGCATTCAAGGCAACTGTGCACAAGAACAAAAGGATCTTATCTGGAAATGCAAGAACAAGCAGTAGTGATTTAAGAGAAGAACTTGGAGCCTATGCTGATGAATGGGAAAAAATATAGGAAGTAGAAAGGAAGCTAGATGAAGTTATGGCACTAATTTATAGAAGAGAAAAGAGAGGTAAGGGTAAGTTTGAAGGAAAATTACCTTTGAAATGTTTTTCAAGTAACAAGATTGGTCATTTTGCATCTAGATGTCCTACAAGAATTCCAAAACATAAACCTAAGTTTTTCAAGTCCAAATATTCAAAGGATGAGGAATGTTATTATATTAGTAAGGGTATATATGATGATGAGGATGGGGACTATGATGAAATTAGATTTATTTCTATTAAGGATCATGAACCCATGCATAAAGAAAAACCCTTAGTATCCTGAGTTGAAAATAAATCTGAATGGGTTATAGATAGTGGTTGTTCACACCACATGACTGGAGACAAAAACAAATTTGTGAATTTGAAAAGACATGATGGTTGTGTTGTTAGATTTGGTGACAATAATCCTAAACTTATTCTTGGGATTGGATCTATTTCTTTGGATGGAAGGACTAACACTGACAATGCATTATTTGTTGATGGATGTAAGAATAATTTGTTAAGTGTTGGACAGCTAGTGGATAAGGGTTATCAATTGAGCTTCATTAATGGGAAATGTTCTATCAAGAGTAAAAAAGAGACTTGATAGTGTCTGGTACTAAATCTAGAGGTAATGTATTTGAGTTGAATACATTAGAAGCTTCTTGTTTTGTTGCGAAGGTTGATGAAATTTGGTTATAGCACAAAATATTTTGTCATGTTAACTTTGATAACATTGTGAAGGCAAGTATGACCAAAGTAGTAAGAGATATACCTAAAATTGTGAAGCCATCTAACACTATGTGTAGAGAATGTGTTATGGGGAAACAGACTAGAAGCACTTTCAAGAGCAAAGTGTATTCAGCAAAAGGGAACTTGGATCTGGTGCATACAGATCTATATGGTCCTACAAAAACAAGATCATACTATGGTGAAAGGTACTTTATACTATTTGTTGATGACTTTTCTATAATGATGTGGGTTACATATTTGAGAGAGAAATATGAAACATTTAACAAGTTCAAGTTATTCAAGGAAAAAGTTGAGAATCAATCTGGTTTAAGGATAAGGTCTTTGAGATCGGATAGAGGAGGAGAGTTTACATCAGATCTATTTAATACATACTATGAAGATAATGGAATACATATACAGACTTTAGCCCCTAGAACTCCACAACAAAATGGGATAGAAGAGTGAAGAAACAGAACCATATTAGATGTTTCAAGGACTATGTTGTTGGAAGGAAATGTGTCACATGTTCACTAGAGAGAAGTAGTTGGCACTTCTGTGTACACACTGAATAGAATTCAAATCAGAGAAGGTACAAGTAAAACTCCTTATGAATTATGGTTTGATCATACACCTACTATGAAATATTTCAGAATATTTGGAACTAAATGTTATATCAAGAGAGATGCTGAGATAGGCAAGTTTCATGCTAGAAGTGATGAAGGAATCTTTCTTGGTTATTCCACTAAGAGTAAAGCATATAAATGTTTCAATTTGAGATTGAGAAAGTTGATTGAAAGCACCAATGTGAGGATAGATGAAAAAATTTTGATTCAGGAAAGGATATATGATTATGGTCAGATAACATAAATAAAAGAGGTTGTTATTGAACTTGAAGGACCTTTCATTATCAAGAATGAGACTAAAGAAGAAGAACATACTGAAGCTACTGAGACATTGAAAACAACAAGGTATGTCAAGAAGAACCATCCTGAAGATCAAATTATTAGTGATGAAAACAAAGGGATGATGACTAGATCTAAAGCTAGAGATGAAATTTTCTTGATTTCTCAAGTTGAACCAAAGACTATTGATGTACCATGTAGAGATAAATCTTGGAATAAATTTATGGAAGAAGAACTAGAACAAATAAAGAAAAAAAATACTTGGGAAATGGTTCTAAGACCTAAGAATAAAAATGTGATTGATACTAAATGGGTTTTTAGAAACAAAATGGATGAGGAAGGAACAGTGGTAAGAAACAAGGCAAGACTGGTATGTAAAGGTTACTCACAACAAGAAGGCATAGACTATTTTATAGTCAGAAAATGGAAGCACTTCCATGGTAGACTGGTTTAGCCTACCAATTAAGTGGTTTGGGGGTCATGTCAAGTGCCTTGAATGGGTTCCTAACTTTGATCTAGCTTTATCCCCCTATTCTGCCCCATTTAAAATTTTTCCAACCTATTTCTGGCACCCCAGACTGAAAAACTAGGAATTTGACCTTAGGGTCAAGGTCAACCTTTTTGGATCAAGGTTGACCTTAACCTTGACCTAGGTCACAATCAACCTTTTCAAAGCCAAAGATTCAAATTTTAAAATTTTAGGGTTTTCAGATGTCAGTCTTTGGAAAAAGTTAATTCTTTCTTTCGGGTCGAATGTTTCAGTCTTCGGAACAAAAAATCTTAAATTATATTTAATCTAGGTCCTCTCCTAGGGGAATGGGTCTAATTTGAATTTAATTCTCCTATATCGGCCTCTCTAGAGGATTGTGCCCTAGTTTCAAATAAAAGGAAGCTTTCTCCTCTCATTTTCTGTAACCATCATTAACCATCATCAACCACATGAACTATAATCATCATTGCAATTCAAAGACTTGAAGAGTGAGATCCAAAGGTGAAGAAGCAAGATTTTAAGCAAGCCAAGTAGCCATTGAAGCATTCATCCATTCTCAAGCACTCATTTTCATCAAGGATTTCCATTGGTGACCATTGAAAGATTCAAGCTCCATGGAGCCCTCTTGTTGAAGATTTCTCCATCCACATTCCTTCAAGTCTCTTCCAATTCAAGAACCCATTTGAGATTGGTGTTGAAGATCTACAAGAAATTGACTGGAGGCATCCTATTAGAAAGTGACAATGCAAGCAATTGTTATTTTTTCATTGTTGTCAAACCTTAACTGGTGAGACTATTGTTATCTATTTGAGTACCATATATATTATTGATGAAGAAGAATTAACAAGAAGACCAAGTGAATGGTCAAGTTAAGGAAAATAAAAGGGTACTTGATCAGTTGGAACTATAGAAACATAATTAGTTGTTTATCTTTCAAAGACAATTTTTCTAGCTATTTTGTGCTGAGCAAATTTGCTTGTGCCGAGAAAAGTTGTACTGCTGAATGTGGGAGTACATGTATATATGCAAGCGGATTGCATGGTTGATTTACTGTTTGGCATGATCTAGCAGAGAAGGCTGAATACAGAATTAGAGAGTTGCATGTGTGATTGGTTGATGGGTTTCCAAGAAAATCATAAGATTGAAATGACAATGTAGGCCATCCAGTAAGTTAACATCAGAGCTGTAATTGGATCTGAATTTGCAAAGTAAGTTGTATGTATCAGATCACAACTGTTGATTACTTTCTAACCATTATATCAGTTAAATCCTTTAACAACGTTGACCTAATAGTAATTTGTATAAATCCTCTAACAAGGTGACATTCAAGTGGAATGTTATAAGTCCTCTAACAAGGCCACTCCTGACAGGGTGATTAAATACTTTAACCATGTCACACCTAATAGTGTGTTATTGTAACCTTTAACAGGGTTGGCTCCTCATGGAGCTCACTTCAGAAGAGTGAAAAATTGGTAGCAAGTTACTGGTGGTTTTTTCCATATTGTGTTTCCACATTAAATACTTGTGTCAACTTGTATGAATGCTTATGGTTTTTTTTACTGTTATGTTTGTACAAGCTAATTTCATTGGACAGTAAACTGAATAATTAAGTTGTTGATATATGCTACTACTGCCAAGTAGATCTGCAATACAGAAAGTTTTATTTGCTACATCAAGACCTGAGGATAACTGATTCACCCCTCCCCTCTCAATTATTCTATTTTCATTATAACAATTGGTATGAAAGATTTGGTCTCCTGAAAATAGTTTGAAGGTACTTGGAGCAAAAAGATCAAGATGTATAAGAAGCAGGTTCGTAAGCTAAACAAAGATAACTTCCCTGCATGGAAAAGTTTGATGAAATTGCATCTGGCCGGTATTGGAGATGATGCTAAGAGACTTATTTAAAATGACTATGTATCACCTACTACTCCTCTCATAGCTGCACAACTAAGAGAAAAGTAAGAGCACAATCAAGCAATGTTGGAGATTGCCTCCTCATTGAGCTATTCAGAGTTTGATGATATAAAGAGCTGCACAAATGCAAAGTAGATGTGGGACAAACTTGCAACTATCTATGGTGGAGACACAAATGTGCTGAGAGCTAAATCAGAAAGTCTAAGAGGTAATTTTGATGAGATGAAAATGCAAGAAGGTGAAAATGTTAATCAGTATTATGGTAGAGTAAAAGAAGCTATAAATGCCATTAGAGGATCTAATGGAACAATAGATGAGAACACTATTATGAGAAAGGTATTGATAACTTTACTTCCTGTATATGCTATTAGAGTTTTTGTAATTCAAGAAATGAGATGTACTCCTAACAATAATCTGAATCTGGAAAATCTTATGGTAGACTCATTGCATTTCTAATGTCAAATTATGATTACTACAATCCACAAGGTATTGATTATGATTTTAGATCACAACTGGTTCTCAATAAATCTAAGACAGGAAAGAAACATGTGAACAGTGATAGTGACACTATTGATGATGATCTTGAAGAACTTGAAGCACTTATGGAAAAAATGCTATCCAGAGGAAAAGGAAAATACAGAGGTAAACTTCCTATTATTTGTTTTTCATGCAATATAAAGTTGGTCATATAACTGCTAGATGTCCTGATAAGAATGAAAAAGATGAAAGAAAGGACAACAAATACAAAGAATACAAAGATAGAAAGGATGACTGAGACTTCAGCAAATATAAGGATTACAAAGACAAAGGTAAGAAATCTTGTTATATTGTTGAAGAAACTTCTAACAATGATACTGACAATTCTGATGACAATGATATAGAAGTTGTTTATGTTGCAATGAAAGAAGATTCTGATGATGATGAGAAAACTCCATTAATCTCTTATATGAGTAAAAGTGATCATTGGATCATTGATAGTGGTTGTTCCCATCATATGACTGGTGGCAAGGATAAGTTTGATACCCTGAACTAATGTAAAGGAGGATATGTAAAATTTGGTAATGATGCACCATGTCTTATCAAAGGTAAAGGATTGATTAACTTAACTGACAAAATCAGATGTAATAATGTGTATTAGGTTGATGATCTTAAATATAATTTGATGAGTGTTGCAGAGCTGGACACTTCTGGATACAGAGTTGAGTTCCATCACAGAAAAGCAAAGATCTATGATTCTACAAGAGAATTAGTTGGAAGTGGTGATCAGACTAAAGGTAACTTATTTTATCTAGATTTATCTGAAGAAACATGTTTGTTTTCATAGTACAATGATGTTTGGTTATGGCATAAGAGGTTGTTTTATGTGAACTCTGATAACTTGGTAAGCATAAGTAAATTGAAAAAGGTTAGAGGGCTACCTAAGTTAAAGAAACCTGAGAATGCTATGTGCAAAGAATGTCAACTAGGAAAGATGACTAAGTCTAGTTTCAAGAGTAAAACACATATTTCAGAGGAAATTCTAGAATTAGTCCAAACTAATCTCTATGTTTCCATTGGAGAAAGAAGCTACTGTGGTGCTAGATACTTTATTCTATTTGTTGATGATTATTCAAGGATGATGACTGTAATGTTTCTCAAGGAAAAAATTGATGCATTCCAATTATTTAAATGGTACTTAGCTAAAGTTGAAAAGGAAATAGGCAAAAGTTTGAAATACTTAAGATTTGACAAAGGTGGAGAGTTTATTTCTAATGAGTTTAATAGGTTTTGCAATGACCGAGGCATAAAGAGACAGATTTCTGCACCCAGGACACCTCCACAAAATGGTATTGTTGAACAAAGGAATAGATCTATCATGGATTGTGCAAGAACACTAATGATGGAGAACAATGTTGCATAGAAATACTGGAAAGAAGCTTTAAGTACTGCAGTCTATACCTTGAATAGATTACAAGTCAAGAAAGGTACAAATGCTACACCTTATGAACTTTGGTACGGTTATGCACCTAGTGTAAAATACTTTAAAGTATTTGGAAGAAAAAAATTTATACTGAAGGACAATAGAAATGGAAAACTTGATTCTAAAGGTGAAGGAGGCATATTCCTTGGATATTCAATGAAAAGCAAAGCATACAAATGTTTGAATTCTAATACTAAAAAAGTTGTGGAAAGTGAAAATGTTAGAAATGATAAGTTTGTAGAAAGAAATGAAGCTGAAAGTACACAAGAGCCTAAAAGCTACAGATCATTTGTATATCTGGATGAGGAAGATTCTAATTCACTACCTAAGACTACTGCTGAGCAATAGCATGCACCTGTCAAGTCATAGAGTGGAGTCGCCGAGCAACATCAAGTGAATGCCAAGCTATCTGATGGAGATGTCGAGTCACAGAATCAACTAGAACTAAATACAAACAATGAACCCAAAGCAAGGACTGAGCCTACTCTAGCAAAATATGTGAGGAGACACCACAATTATGATCAAATCATTGGATCAAAGGATTCTATAGTTATGACACAAAGTAAGTTGAGAGATGGCACATGTCTATTATGTGAATTTGAGCCCAAAATAGTAAAAGATGCTTTAGAAAATGAAGATTGGATACATGCAATGAATGAGGAAATTGAACAAATTGAGAAAAACAAGACTTGGACACTTGTACCTAGGCCGAAGGATAAAAATCTAATTGGTACAAACTGGGTATTCAGGAATAAACTGAATGAACATGGAGATGTGACAAGAAATAAAGCTAGACTGGTATGCAAGGGCTATGCACCGGAGGAATGAATTAACTATGGTGAAACATTCACCCCAGTTGCAAGATTGGAAAGAGTCAGAACCATACTTGCATATGCAGCCTATAAAGGATTCAAATTTTATCAGATGGATGTGAAATCTGTATTTCTCAATGGTATCTTGGAAGAAGAAGTGTATATTGAGCAAGCTAATGGTTTTGTTGATCCAAACAAAAGGAATATGGTTTGCAGATTGCACAAAGCATTATATGGACTGAAGCAAGTGCTAAGAGCATGGTATGAGAGATTGCACAATTATCTAATCAAGATTGGATTTGCAAGAACCAATGACA
>MU223988.1:265322-275965 GCA_018584345.1 Thuja plicata | reverse complement strand
TATATATATGTATATATATATATGTATATATATATATATGTATGTATATATATATATATATATTTATTTATTTATTTATATATATATATATATATATGCTGACGGTCTTCTTGCCTTGCAGGTTGCCGAAATATCACTCATCAATTATGTTGGAAGCTTATGTATCATCCCCACCAGGGAGTCCGAAACTACCCACCACCGCTGCAACCAGGGCAGCTGTCAAGACAAAGGCTGAGAAGGACTTAGAGAAATTCCCATTGACTATGAAATATCTTAAGGGAGACACTATTCTGGGATCAAAGTTTGATTCCAAGGATAAATGGATCACTGACACAAGTGTCAGAATGTGGGCCAAAATGCAAGCCCTAGTGAAGATGATGTACATTCAACACACTGTCTAGATCCATTGGCCATCAATGTGGCCAACTCTAGGATTCTTAGGGCTACTTGCTTCCCCTACTCCATGCAAGCTCCAGAGCTCATTCTCACTTTAGCAGAACACTACAACTCAGTCATCTAGGCTATCATGTTGGCTCCCCGAGTTCGAATCAGATATCCAACACCCATGGTGTCTCTGGATGATGCAACTTTTTAGGCAGGGCTAGGGATCCCCCAATTTGATGATGCATCTATCCTCACTTGGTCTTTGGCCTTGGAGGAATTTTAGAAGTTGGAACTCATGGCCCGACAATACCTCAACAACAACTGGCTGAAGATGCCAAAGAAAGACTCCAAAAAGATGAAACTGGAGATCCCCTAGACTAAATTTAAGGAAAACATATAGATGGGGATCATCACACTATGCAGGATCTTTCGACAGCCCCATGCCCAAGAATTCTTCGCATGGATGTACTACTTCTTTTTCAGCATCTCCTTCAATGAGAAGAACTTTGATTGTGCCACCATCATTGCCAATCATGTGGACTCCCAAGTTCTCCAGGTCACTCGGGCCCCCAAGTTCTACATGACTTCTTATGTCTTGTGGGATCTAGCAGCAAGGCCACCCCTACCCCCACCATAATGGCTGGTGGATTCAAGAGAAAGGAAGGCCCCAGCACCGTCCAAGGCCCATCTCTCTTTGGTAGAGATGATGGTGCAGGCGCAAAATCCCCCCAAGGAAAAGAAAGCCTAGACAATCTATACCCTCTGGACTGGGCTGAGCGAAGATACAGTTGTGATAGTCACAACACCTCTCCCAGAGGCACACGCAGTGATAGAAAAGGCTGAAGATTATGCCATCATGAAAATATCTCTAGGGAAGAGGGGAAAGTAGGGTGAATTGGACCTGCTAAAAGAAGCAGCTAGGGTGGTAGAAGCCCGCTACGAGAAGGAAGCCCAGAAGCTTAAAGAAGAGAAGGAAAATAATGCAAATCTTGTTGGGATATTGATAGAACTTCCCCAACCAATCAATTTCATTCCTCCGAAAGCTTCCACATCTGGAGCACTACTCACATAGGGTGACATTGATGCACTAAGGAGTATGAAAAAGAAAGTGTAGATAGTTGATGATTGGGTAGCTAAACAGGTGGGAAATGTCTGGTGTTTCCTAGTGGCCACTTTTCCTGACCTGTACATAGTTGAGAATGTTCTGCATCAGGCCAAAACCACCATTTCTATTTGGGGAGGGGAAATCAAGAAATACAAAGCATGGATAGATGAGTTGGGAGAGCTCATGGGTCTCGGTGAGGAAATTTTAACTAAGGCCAAAATTTTTGGAGAGGAGTCTTTTGAATTCATCTAGACCCAGCACTCCAGACTTGATCTCACATTGGAGATAATCAAGCAACTGGTAGGGACCCTACAGGACAAGGTTTTGGAGATATATTATTCTTTAAATTTATACAAGGTATTTATTTCAAGGGTTTCGGGAGTTGATATCTTTAGTATAGAAACATGTACTCCAGAGGAATATGTCATGGGGAAGTTTGACAAGATAATGGAGTCTCATTACCAATCCTTGGAGGGAATTGACAGAGATAAAATGTCACATATATCATGCATGGTGTTTCAAGGTCATGACATGGTAAAGATGGCCACAAAATTCAAGGAAAGTACTCCAGATCTAGGCGAACAGGTGGAGGCGACCAAATACCGTCAGGCCGACCTTAAGGATATTTATTAAGATGGAATCACCCAGCTCCTAGAAACATTCAAAAATAGTAAGGATAAATAATGTTCTTCAGATTCCATATATTTTAACCAATAGCACATTTTGTATTCATTATTCTTTGAACATAAGCTCCCAGATCCTGGAGTTTCGGATCCACATTTTTGCATTCTTTGGATGACCCACATCTAGATTCCCCAAATCTGACTACTCATCATCAAATAGTTAATAAGGGTGTCAGGAGGTAGGTGACCCCAACAAGGCACATCAACTTGAGGGATGGTTCTGATAGGTGGCCTTCCTAAGGTGCCACCCCAACATGAAACACCTGACACATCAGAGATAGTGAGCCACTTTTGCATTAATGAGGCATGTAGCCTCGATCCCTAGGGGATCAAATTTCTTCTATTCTCCCTTCGTCTCTCTTCTCAAGGCCAATTATTCTATACCTCTTTTCTTGTCTTATTCTTCTGACATGTCAGACTTGCATTCTTCTCGAGGTTGTTGTAACTTGGTGCAGGTAGTACCGGCCACCGGAAATCATATTTTATTTTTGAGTGTAAAGTTAGATTAGGTTAACTTTAGGGAAAACATGTGTATAAATAATAAGTCGGCCCTCATTCCAAAGGTTGGTATAATTGATGATTTTGTAGTCCATAGCTATAGCACTTTAAACATTCTCATTTCATCTAGTTACAGAGCTCAATGCTCCTTAGTTCTTAGAGGCTCTTGGTAGATAGATGTTCCCTTGGAGTTGTTGATGTACTCACTAGTGATGTTGGAAAACCATTAATGAAGAAGGAAGGATTCTCGCAATGTTGTTGTTGGTCTTCTAATCTCTGAGTTAATACTATTTTGTGTTGTATGTTTTTGATGTCCCTTTCTCTGATATTTTAAGTAGATTAACGACATTCTTTTCCCCTTGCTATTGAATGTGTATGAACTGAGGGCTCTGTATACATTTAGTATTTAGTGTAGCATGTTACAGCATGGTTGATGTTTTAAATGTATTTGCATAACTATAGGTAGATGGAACACTTCTAACCTTGGCCTATCTTTTGAAGTTTATTTGGTCAACTAATGCATGCTTGCAGGAAACCCCAACTTACCCAAATCCCCGGAGAAGATGAACCAAGAAAACCAGCTATCCCCCTGAAAAAAATAGTCACACTCCCAACTTAGCTCCCACACTGTTGAGACTAGAATCTCACATGCTTGAAGGTCTGGATAATTTATTCCCTAGATAACCTTTACAGGTGAAGTTGACCGGTACCCTGGTACTTGGTGACAACTTACACTCTATTGGCAGACCGGTCACAAAGTCCCGTCAATAGGTAGATCATCAAAAGTGATCAAAACTTTGTAGTCCTAATAAGCACACTTTGTTAGTGTAGTAGTCAAGATTTGTGGGTGTCATCCCCACCCTAGTTTTACCTTTCAAGGGTTTCTTAGTTACCAGATTTTTGTGTTATGTGTGTATCATGGATGTGATTAGTAGCTAGATCTATTGCAGTATAGCGATAAATGTTTATGTATGCATGTTGATTTAGTTTTCTTTAAAAGTGTAAAAGTTTTATAGATCCTGATTCACCCCCTTCTCTTAGTATCTTTATTTACCATATAAGATTTCCAAAAATACCAAGGCCTTTTTCATCTACCATGGATCGTTGTCATAAAATATCAAAGGAAGTTGATAGGTATGGATCAAGAAATGAAGATCAATATCAAGATGTTTTTATCCTTGATGGTCTTACTAACCATATTTTAAATTATGATTCAAAACAAAATGTGAATGAAGAGTTTTTTCTACAAATAGTGGTTGCCCCTCGCATTGGTGTTAACATGGTTAGTGAAGAATTATATAATATAGTTTCCCCTCACATAGATATATATAGGGGTTACACACCAATAAAATGGAAACTAGTCATTCTAGTTATGAGGTTGTAGAAACAAATTGTTTGCAGCCAAGTGTGGAAAGTAAAGAGGGGGTAGGTGTTTCATCAGATGACGATGTTGAAGCCCCAAATGATGAGGTTCTATCAGAATTTGTTGATGCTGATAGTGAGGATTATGTTTCTCAACCCATGTTTTGATCAAATGGGGATGTTCAAGAGGATATGTGTAAGGAATTGATTGAGAAAGAGGCTTCATGGTGCCAGAATAGCCCTGATTTGTTTGAATATAAGGTGATGGTTAATATGCAACTTTATAAAGAGGATGAATATTTGTCATCTGTTGGAAATAATTGTGAGGATGTTGATTCGTTTGAGACAATGATGAATTTAATAAGCATGTTGGAGAAGGAATTCTCATACAAGGAGTTTACACCAAATAAAAATCAAGGGAAACCTTGTAGTGATTATAATTCAAGTAAAAGGATTAGGTGTGTTGATGAAGATACACATGATTTGTAATTTGAACAACAGTGTAGCAATGGTAATTATGTTGATAAATCAATTTGTATGCTTTCATTCTATGATTTTCCATGTAAGTTTATTGATTCTAAGGATGAGGGATTATATGAACCAGAATATGAAACTATGGTAGCTCAAAATATTTTTGAAAATGATTCAATATGTGAGTTTCCAAGTTCAGAAAACCTTATGAAAATTCATAAAATGGATAGTGATTCTATTTATGGTAGTTCCATAAATAATCTTAAGGATGTGGAAGATGGTCCCAGTCATGAGTCTGACATTGTGGATCCTCTAGATCATTAAAATAAACATGAAATTACTAATGGTGGGTCACTGTCTGACTTGTATGAACCAGTTTATGAAAAATTCCAACAGGATGTATCCTATGTTATAGATACAAGTGGTGACCACCTTCTCAAAATGGAAATGGATGCATTCAGATTTGATTTGAGTAATGATTGTTCATATGTGATTGATACAAATATCGAAGTGTCATTTTATAGTGAGCAAATAGGGGTTGTTGGTAATCTCTTATGCAACACTGAATTGGGTCAAGATAAAGATGTTGAGAGTGAGCTTCATGCTGACTTATTTGGACCGCAATTTGATTTTTTTTATGTGTAGATAGATCAAAGTTGGAAAGATATATCAGGTAGTTTTCTTCAACCAAAGCTATGTTCCTTTTCCAAGAATGGGATATGAAGAGTGTTGACATGCTAAATTTAGTAAATGTTAAAGAGATTAAATTTACCCAAGGTTATAATAAGCATGGCCTTTTTCCTAAGCTGTATCAAATGTTCATAGGTGGTCATCCTTTTTATTTTCAAAGTACTGATGGTATTAGGATTGATGATGTCAACCATCAAACTGAAAATAATTTTTTTTTCTTTTTCAAGTCTAAAATGAAATTTATTTTCAAGAATTTTATAGTGGGCTAGATTTTGGAAAGTATTCTGATGGATTTGAAATCATTTTTTTGTGACTTTGAGTATGTTATGCTAGATGATAAACTCCCTTATAAGGACTATATTCTTAACAGTCTCATGTTACCCTTGTCCTCATAGAGTGGAAGTAAGATTATGAAAGGAAGACTGTTGAATATTGCCAAGTTTTTTCTATCTACCCAAATGTTGTTCAATGATCTCATCAGATTGGTTATGTTGTTGGGTGATCAAGATCACATTTATGATAGAGGAAAGTGGAGGCAAACAATTGTTGATGGCTTGGGGCCATCAAGCCTGGTTTGACTCCTTCAAATTAGGGAATAAAGAAGCAAAGGTGAAGATCTTTGCTGGCAGTAGGAAGTAGGTTTTTTCCTATGTTTTTATTGCTTGTTGTAGGTTATTTTTCCCTTTCTGTAGGTGGTCTTCTTATCCTTGAGACTATAGAATCTTGATATGCATGCAAGAGACATACATCCCCAGTCACAGCGATTGTTAGCACTGTAAAAAACTTCCATGGTTCCAAGGCTTCGTTCAGGTTTGTGCAAGGGTTTTAGGCCTTATATGCCTCGAATTTTTAAGCCTTAGTATTTTTATGGTCTTAAAACCCTAAACCGCTGAGTACATTTTAAAATGATGTAACTTTTTCAAATCACTTAATTTTCCTTTACCCGTGTGCTTAAATAACTTCGTTGGTGCGGTCATCACTTTAGCATCTAATAATTCGTGTATCCTAGTAGGACCTGCTTTAATATTTCTTAAAGTTCCTAAGTTCTCCGCGGCCTTTTTCCATTAGCCCAAGTGTTGTGCAAGCCCATTTTCATCTAATGGTAGGTGTAATGCCTAGATCAGAAGATGAGCACAGGATATACCTTCAAGGCAATGCGCCTAAATAACACCTGTCTATGGAAGGTCTAGACTAGGGTTAAAGGTTAAAATAAAGTTCATGCAGATCTACTTTGATCCAACGGTGGGCACTTTTCCTTAAATAGAAGATGCAAGGAAATTAATCATCAAGGCATTGCACCTAGTTGACATCTGTCCATCACAAATATCAGCCAAGTGGGGCCAAAAAATAAATTGTGGACAAATCTGTTCCATCTCATGGTTGGCGCTATTCCTCAATCCAAAACATGAAGGTATTTTATCCATTTCAGAATCACGAGCATCTTTTGCGTGTCCTACTTAGATCATGGGACCAATTTATTAAAGAAGGTAAAGTTAATGTAGGTTTGATTTAATCTGATGGTCATCACATTGCCTTGAACCAGATGAGTACAAAAGATATCCATAGCAGAAATGTGACTGTTTGACATGTGGAATTTCTTGATCGTGGGTCCGACAGATGTTGAGTAAAGTTAAAGGTTGATTTGATCAAGAAGGATCTGACGGTATGTGTGATCCTGCCATGCAAAGTTGAAGCCTATTTAATTCATTATGGAATCACGACTGTTTTACACATGTCCAGGCTGATCAAGCATAGGGTAAAAAGGATAAATAATTTCTCAGAGCCAGTAATATTTTTCCATGTGGAGGTCTGGGAGTCATCGATGGAGCTTACTTTTTTTATTCGTCAAGATTGTGTCTATCTTAAGGGAGGATCAACGTATATTTTTTAAAGATGCAAAAAGGTTTGAATCTAAACTGTTGATGCTTTTTTCCATGCTAGGTTTGACCATTATAACCAAATTTCAAATATTTAAGTCTTTGTTCAGGGTTTGAAGTGGTGGACTCTCTTTTTTTCTACAGGAGAGTAAATTACTAAATCTGATCTTTTGGGTCATTTTTATGCAGTTGTGGGATGTTGCTAGGATGAAATCTGATTGCTCAAAATATCTTCAGAGTGCATTTGTAATGAGAAATGATGGTTTAGTGTTTCTATTCAAAAATTATAAATCTTATGAAACCCTTAATCAGTTTCTTACCTCTTCTATATTAATGGTGGTGTTGGTTGTATTTCCTATTTTTGCTGCTTTGCCCTGTTCTTTGTCCTGCTCTCTGAAAAATTCCAGGTTTTCATGCTTAAACTTTGCTAAAATTGTCAAAACCCTGAAAACCCCAAGCAACCAAGTGTTAAACGATGCATTTGAAACCCTAGGCCATGTCTTTATATTTCATCGTTACCTTTTTCTATCACTTAAGACATGTGCTTTAAGTTGGGTCGCCTGATTGCGTTACCCAGAATGAATATGCCATATGCTCTCCCGACTTCACTTTTTCCTTGTGTCGCGTAGTCTCGTAACAAAACAGAATATTCCTTCAATCTCTCGAGACTTGGCGATATCTTTTCAGTCGCGTTGTCGCATGAACTTTGTATTATAAGCTTTGAAATGAATGGGACCCACTACTCAGTCAGGTGATCGCGAGAGAAGTCAACAAGTCAAAGAAATGTCATCAGACTTCGCGATTCACTTCATGTCATGTGATTGCTAGATCAGACCATGACAAACAGTTAAGTATTCCTTCATTCGCGAGGTCTCGTGATCAAATAACGGTTAAGGGATAACAACCTCGATTTTGCGACTAACTGTTTGGTGTTAGTGACTTCCCTCAGTCGGAATGTTGCCAGAACAAAGGCGATGACTCAGCTTTCTAGTATGTATTAAATGGATAAAAGAATAGATGACATCTGTCATAGTGTAAGTGGTTGTCGTGAGATCGCCAGAAGGGCGAAATGAATCAAGCGATAACGAGACTAAGGTATGTTTGCCTTCAGTCGTGAGGTCTCCAGATAATTTAAGGGCACAACTGATCATCAAATGACTAAACGACAACCGTCCGATGCAAGAACTAGTTGATCCTGTGGCAGTCGCAAAGTCTGAAGAAGAAAGTGCCCCAGGGAAAAAGTCCTCCCGACTTGGTGATTAGGGTATGTCACAAGGTCACTGTGAACAAAAAAAGGGCACGTGCTTTGAGTTAAAATGTAAAGATAAAGGATCTCCCGACTAAGTGACCAAAGAGATAATCATGAAAAGTAAAAGCAGCGGCTTGTCGCGTAGTCTGGAGAAGGATGATGAGTTAGCGTTAACTCAATGCGACTTTGATTTCACTATAGTCGCCTGATCGCTTGATGGACTTGGGTCCGTCAGGGTAAAGAAAGTTCATTGTCGCCTAATCTGGAGATCAAACCATGGTTAGGAATAAGTGCTCATGACAAAGAGACTCAACGTGGTCACGAGGTCGCCTGATAACAAAATCTAAAATGCGGCGCCAAGTGGATGACATGACAGAACGGATCTCTCGGCGGCCAATCAGATACATGAATTTTGATTACTGTGCACAAAAGGTAGCTGAGATGTGTGACAAAGGATGAATCATAGCATGCCATGTCAGCTGTCTTAAACGTTTGATCATTGCACCAAAGATTCATAATTTCAAATTCAATTTTCTGTCAACTTCGTGCAACTACGGCTAGGTTTTTGAAAGCTCACGGCATGGCAACTTAATGGAAGAACTGACATTTCCGAGTTATGAGCCATGTACTCTAAATCCCGTGGCTATAAACAAAGGATAGTGTACTCATTCTTGTTCACCGAATTTTCAGATTTCAGAGCCAAGTTGTTATTTTCAGCAAAAAAGAGATATTCAGAAACAGTTGCAGTGTTTTCAAAGGTGATAAGAAATTTATGAAGTTACAGAGAATTGTGCTCAGAACAGACAGTTGATATTGGAATTTAGATTTGTTTCAATATCATTCCAGGCAGAGAATTAAAGTGCTTGCAGAGATGAGTAGAGCTGTGACCGTTGCTTCTACGAGTGGAGGCAGTGGAGAGGAACAAAAAGGAAAACTTAGTTTTTCAGACGAATTTCTTCAGCTGTTGCCAGGTTCAACACAGAATAGAAAGATTGATGCAGGTGTATTCAAAGATGATTTTGCAAATATCAGAGATGCTACAATCTTGGGAATAGCAATTTTTTCTCTCTTTACATACTTTTACAAAAATTCTTATAAACCTATCCCTATTTCAAACCCTTGGACATCTAGTCTGGGTAGATTATTAGTTCCTGATGTGTTCCTGGATGTTGACTTGTTTCTTGACCTCGCCAACCATTATGATGCCCTAACTAAGACCATCAAGAGAGATGATGGCACTGCTTTACTGATATTAAATAGAAATTCTTTTATGCAAGCATTTGGTTTGTTCAGCACCATGTCAACCAAAATTGACATGAAGAAGCAGGAAAAGAGATATAGTCTCAAGCCTAGTGTTGCAAGAAACTTGTTGAAGAAGCACATGCCAAAAGAGTTAAGAGATCATGTAGGTCCTAAGGCTGAACCCTATCCTTATTATTATAAGGACCTACATTTTTATATCAAATACAATGCATATGCCCTTTGTAGAGTATTGGGAATAGATGGAGATGCTGAGAGAATAGGGCATGGTATTTTGATGATAGTCTTGGACCTACAAGAGGTGCACTCAAGCACCAGTTATGATTATATCCAGCATATAATCGATGAGATGCATGAAGGTTTCATTGCTACACAAAAGAAATTGAAAGATCCTAAGGAGAAGGAACCAAAATTTTTACACTATTCAGTCCTGATGCACCTTCTCCTCTATTTCAATTTTGCAATTATGGACCCCAATAATTTATCTCCTCAAAGATTTTTCCAAGCACGGCCAAATTCTGTCCAGTTCTGGGTTAGGGTTTGGAACTATACATCTAGGGATTGTGACTTCTGTGCCTTTGAGAATTGGATTGTTTATCCAATAATAAAGAGTTTGGGAATTAATAGGACCAGAATTCCCTTGAAGGTCATTCAACTGCTAAGACCCTGTGAGTTTCTAGAAAATTGGCCTGGAAATCACAATTAGGGTGATTTTTACTTAGAGGAAAATTTCACTATTTTCAGAGTGTTTGGGTGCATTCACCCACCCCATATCTTTCCCTATTATGTCCCCATGAGAGTTTCTGCCATGAAATTCATTTGGCAGCTAATGTTAACTGATAATGAGCATTTTGCTCCACACAAGAAAGGGACCATAACCCCAAGGCAATTCAGAATTGCAAATTTTACAATAGGTAAAAATGCCATGGATGAAGTCAGTCAATGGCTAGAAAAGTTCAGAATGGGGGCAGCCCCTTACAGATATATTGACCCAGAAGGCTTCATGGCAGGGGTCAGGAAACTCTACACTCCTACTATCCCAAATACAAATGTGCATTGTGAGT
>MU223988.1:231260-249140 GCA_018584345.1 Thuja plicata | reverse complement strand
CAACTGTTGTCTCTTTACTTTGTGTGTATGCTTTTCTGTGTTAAAGTTTATAAGGTATTCAGTAACACTCTGGTTATAAGGTAACCATCTAATTGTTTACAAGCTTCTTTCAAGGAGAGAATTAAATTTTGTGAATGATTACAAAGAGCATACTACTTTGTTAAGGATCTTATACAGTGGTCTTGAGGTAACAAGATAGTTTGTAAGGCAATCTATCCTAATTGTTTGAGCTGTAAGGCAGTTCAGTGTATGTTGTTTCTGTAATTTCTTTGCTTGTTATTGATTCTGCAGCCCAAAGGATAGGCATTGGTTCAGAAAATATTCTGATTATCTATCTATGTCTCAGATATTCTGAGTTATCAAAACCAAATCAAATTAAACACTCTGTTACTAAGAACATATAAGCTAAACTTGTTTAAAGACCTCTGTCAGTAGGACACTGTCCACAATATTGATTCCTTAAAGAGTGAATCAGCTAGGTTGTCCCTCCTACAAGAAAAGGAAGAAGGATGAGAATCCTTATTTCACTGGTTATTGTTATGTTAATAACTATGATTTGCATGGTAATATCTTGTTTATGGTTATGCTTGATCATCAGCAAGATAATTCATAAGTTGGTCCAATAAAGATACATAGCTAATCAGTGTCCACATCAACAAATACTGTGTTAACAACCATCTTGAAAGGTAAAACCTTCCTGAGTATTTGTGGAGCTCAAAAATGAAGAAGGACCTTATCCAGTCCTTAGTAATTAGGCTTTTCTTGTCTCTAAATCAAAAGTAAAAGGTACAAGGTTCACATAGACATTTCAAGCATTGTGGTTCATACAAGAAAAATCCCTAACAGGTGGATCTACTCCCAAGCCTATTGGTTGTGCAGATCAGATCAAATCTTCTGATTGAACCTTTTGAAGAAAGATCAATTGATGCTTGCATCATAGAATGGGCTAATTTCCTGGATTATATTATTATAAGAATATCTTATTCCTTCTGTGGGACTTTTCTTCTCTACATCCCAAGATGATTAGTGGCTGTAGATCAGATTACACAAGAAGGAATGAAGAGAAAGTTACTTCTTGATGAAGATAGAGAAGCTGGTGGCTGTCATGAGTTATTTTTTGTCTTGTAGCAAAAAAAAAATTGTTCTTAACCTAACCCTAAATGATTTAAAGCTTATTGCAATTCTTTTTCTATAAAAGGGTTTCCAAGATAATTTAGTATGTGTTGGAAACTTGGGGTAGTACAGAAAACATTAAGTTCCATACGTATTCTACTAAGAATATAGCAGATGTAATCTAGAGAGTGTTATGATAGAATAGAAATTTTCATATCTATTACATTTATTGAACATGTGTATTTTAAATCAGATTGAAATAGAAACACGATTCTTCATACTTAATATAAGTTTTCTAGATTCAAGCCTCTCCTCTGTGTTTATCTCTTGAGTTGTGAAGTCTTCTGATTCACTGCATCTAGGATCAAATTAAATGATCCTATGAATAAAACATAAGTTCATTTCATATGCACAAGGATTTTATAACAAGTGTATGGTCTGGGTTTCTTGTATTTATGGCTTTGAAGCTTTGATATTAGTCTGTTTTTGTGTTCTACATTTGTAGTAGAGATATTGCCCAATGGATAAAGCACAGATCAAGAATTAATATTTCTATCATGATACATTTTTGGTTGGGTTTGGCTATATTCTTCCCTTTTAAAAAATCAAAACCATCTCAGTTTCCTTTGGAGTTTTTTTGTTGTTAGTTGTTGTTCTTCATGGTGATTGAGATTCAATAAACGATTAGTTGTCATTTAGTACTTTCTTACCATAATTTGTTGTTTAAATCTAGAGTTATGAAGAATTGTAAAGAGTTGTATGTTGAGCTGGATTAGGTGTACCTGTCTTGGTCTTGCAGAGCCAAAAGTGTAGAGGGAACTCTTGTCCCTATAGTTGGTCTGGTTACCTTAAGATCTATCTCAAGGTATATTGGTAGTTTTCAAAGCATAGGAATTTTTAAATACTAACAGGTTCTATGTGTGACCGACTTGGTTTTTGGATCACTCAATGCAAAGAATTTATTTTTTATATTTGTTTTTTGATTTGAGGTCGACTGGTCTAACATGTTTTCCTTGGAGGTTGTAATAATTTGTTGAGGCCAACCTTTTGTTGGTTAATATAAATCTAGAGTACTTATGTATCCTTGGGGGAGCTTAATTAGCTGGTAGCTCGAGTAGCTTGTGGGATTGGGTAGATTTGATAGCAGATCTAGGACTTGTTGAGCGATTATTCATTGTATGTGGTCAAAACTGGGAAGGCCTTTCATCCCAACATGTATGATAAGATTATGAGTAGTAAAACTTGTTTTTGGATGCAATTCATGTTATTTTTAATTGTATCTTGTTGATTTTTTTTGTGTTGATAACTGTTTCAAGGATATTACATCTCCTTTAGGGATTCTTTGTCCTTGACTACATCATATGGTATCAGAGCATGGCTTGATCTTGTTGTGGTGGCTACCAATTTGAATTCTAGACTTGTGTTGTTCGTGTGGCATTGTTGTAATGTGGCAGAGGTTGGATCGGACTTGCATCAGCAAAGGAGTTACAAAAGATGGTTGAAAAGAGGATTTTTTTCTAATTTATGAGTTGTTCTTGAAAACTAAAGTTTTGTAAGTGTTAGGGTATCACCTTTGGTGAATCAGATCGCTGATTCGAGGCATTTACACCCTAGATCTAAAAGGCTGCCACCAAGAATGAATCCTTGGTTGATGTAGCAGATGAAGTATGATATCCAAGATGAGATTACAAAGGAGATGGCCGGTTTGAAGAATGAGGTCATAGAAGGGATCATGAGTGTTGTTGGATTGCACCATAATCCTCGATCTGATGATGGTTTTGAAGAAGCTACATAAGGATTTAGATCTGTAGATGTTTATAGATCCATTGGAAGTGATGGATCTTACCAGTTAATGAGACCTATAGAAAGGCTTGGTGTTGGTTATAAGTTGGACGTATCTAATTACTCAGATACTTTGAATCTTGAAGACCTTATTGATTGGATCAAGGAGTTAGAAGATCACTTTGAGTTAGAGGATATTCAAGATCCTTGGAGAGTAATTTTGGCATAGAAAAAGTTGAAAGGTCATGCAACTTTATGGTGGAAAGAATTGTAGAAGGATCGATAAGAAGAAGATGAAATGAAGATCACTCAGTGGAGGCTGATGGTTGCAAATTTGAAGACTAAGTTCATACCTGAAGACTATGAATTTCCTTTATTGAAGAGGTTGAAAAACTTGAAGCAAAAGGACATGAGTGTGAAGGATTACACTGAAGATTTTTACAAGGTAGCTATTAGATCTAGTCACAAGCATCTTTCTAAGGAAAAGGTAGCTAGGTATGTGAATGGTTTGAGGTTCAATATTTAGGATGAGATGAGTACATAAAAGATTGGATTTCTTGAAGAGGCTTATCAATATGCCTTGAAGGCATAAGATAAGGTGAATAGGAAACAACATAATAACTCTAGAGGAAAGCAGAAGAAAATTGTTGGTGGTGATAAAGATAAGCAAGTAGGTAAGATATAAGATAAACCGGTTGCACCTAAGGGAGGGAATGTTGGTAAAGAATTTATGGGTACTTTCTTTAAGCCATGGCTTGAAAGGAGATAGGGAATTTTAGTGTAAGGAAGACAAGAGATTTTCTTATGTAAGTGAAGAAGGTGGATCATTCACTGGTGAAGATGACAATGCTCCTCAAACTAAAGAATCTATTATGCTCTGAAGATTGTTACTGAATAAGAGGAAAGTAGAAACTTGTCAGAGGAAAAGTCTGTTTAGAACTAGATGCAAGGTTAGAAGTAAATGTTGTAAGGTAATAGTTTATATTGGTAGCACTAGTAACTTAGTTTTTGAAGAGATGGTGAAAAATATTGAATTGAAGAGTCTTAGACACCCAAGTCCTTATGGGATTGGTTGGTTACATGATGATCATATGGTGGGGGTAAGGGAGTAGCACATGGTGATTTTTTGCATTAGTTCTTATAGGGATACAATATTATGTGTCAAAGTGTCCAGAAGAGTTCTTTCCATGTTTTATGGTGGACCTTGGCAGTATGACAGAGAGGTTTTTCATGACTGTAGACAGAAAGTAATTACCATTAGCAAGTATGGTAAGAGGTGTACATTGATTCCTTTTGTGGATAAGGAGGAGGAAAAGAAACTGAGTCTTTGTAGTAGATATGATTAAGTGCTATCATGAAGGATGAACTTAAAATTGGACCTGGTGGTGAGTTGGATCTGAATCAGTTGTTGAACCTAGTTGATGATAAGAGGAAGTTAATGCATGTTGCAGATGAGGTAGGTTTGTGGAGAAATAATGAGTATGGGATTATTGTCCCTTGTTCTTCAAGATTTTCATGACTTTTCCTCATGAAAAATATTTGTTGAACCATGGGTGTCTAATGCAGGAGCATCTTGGGTCCTTGGTAATCTTGCATCCTCCAAAAACAATCAATGTTCTCGTGAACCTTTATTACCATATTTTATCTTTATTGTTGTTATAGGTCACCGGTTGGGTGATTTATAGCTCAGTGAAGTTGTGTGGATCTTCAAAATGAGTGTTCATGATATGTTGTTCATGGTGTCATTAGGAAGCTTTTCCTATGACAACAACTTGTTTGGAGTTACCATGCTCGAGCTATGTTGAACTATATGACTGGATGTATAAAGGAGTTTATGGTTCTAGACAGTTTTCTAAGATTTGATGAGCGTTCAATATTTATAGATGTTGGACAAGCGTGGTAAAAAAGGGTATATTCCTTATTATTCATAGATACTATTTCTATGTGTAAGATAAGAAATAAAGGGGAGTTTGAAAGGGGATTATTTAACATAAAAGACCTTACATTTGAATATGTTATAGGGGTAAATAAGATGCTACCCTTCTATCCTCTGATATGCAAATGAAATATACAAATTGATCAACCCAAAAGGAAGGATCAATGCATAAATGAATCAACCATTTGGAAACAAGAAAAAAGAAGGAAGATCTTAAGTACCTATTTTGTTGATTTGAATGTTTTTTAGATTTAGATAGATTGATAACCTTAATTGAATTGAATAGGAGAAATGTACTAACCTTGGAATATTCCAGATCTTAAGAATGCTATTTTCTAAAGCATGTGTTGAGTTTCTAGAAAATATAAGACTGGATCTATTATAGAAATGCAGAGACGAACAAAACCCAGAAATCTTTTTCTATTCTGACACAGTTCTGATTTGTACCCTCAAGTCAATGTCATCATTGGCTAGAATTTATGATTGTGCCCTAGGGAAGAATTGCCCTAAAACATCTCAGACTAAAATTCCATTTTTGGATCCTAGAATTTTTCCAAAAAGGGTATCCAAATCTCCATCCCAATCTGTTGTTTCAAACCTGTTCCTACAAGAAAATTGGTTTGTTTCTTTGGGGGAGGGATTTTCCTTGGTCAAACCCAGGTTTTGGAATTAACCTCAAATATATAATTGAAATTTTAGGAATAAACAAAGTAAATAAAACAATTCACCTTGCTCATGTAAAAGTTCCTTGTGGAGGATTCGAATCCTTGAACCTACAAGTATGGATGCACCAAATGGATGTAGAATGTAGAACGTAGGATGTCTTCAATCAATTTCTTGTAGATATTCAACACCAATATTGAATGGGTTCTTTAATTGGAAGAGGTTTGGAGGAATGTGGATGAATAAATCTTTGACAATAGGGCTCTATGGAGCTTAAATCCTTCAATGGCCACCAATGGATCTCCTTGATGAAAATGAATGCTTGAGAAGTGCTTCAGAATGGATGAATGCTTCAATGGCTAATTTACTTACTTTAAATCTTTCTTCATCACCTTTGGAATTCACTCTTGAAGTCTTTAGCTCTTGCAATTATCAATTCTTAGATTGTTCTTGCTTCTGGTTAGAGAAAATGAGAGGACAAAGCTTCCTTTTATATGAAATTAGGGCACAATCTTCTAGAGAGGCCAACATAGGAGAATTAAATTCCAATTGGACCCATGCCCCTAGAGGAGGACCTATATTAAATATAATTTAAGATTTTTTGTTCTGAAGACAGAAATAACCGACCCAGAAGTGGGAATTAACCTTTTCTGAAGACTGACATTTGGAAACCTTGAGATTCTAAAAATTGAACCCTAGGCCTAGAAAAGTTTGATTTTGACCTAGGTCAAGGTCGAGGTTGACCTTGACCCTGAGGTCAAAGTCCCAGTTTCTCAGTTTGGGGTGCCAGAAATAGGTTGGAAAAAGTGGAAATGGAGTAGAATAGGGGGATAAAGCCAGATCAAAATCAGGAACCCATTCAAGGCACTTGACATGACCCAAAACCACTTACTCGGAAGGATAAACCAGTCTACCATGGAAGTGCTTCCATTTTTTGACTATACATTTATCGCCCACTTTAGCAAGAGTATGGACTCAATACAAACTCTTGGTAAAGGAGACTAAATTCTTTATCAACCCTAAGATCATGATAAGAGAAACATCACCAGTTAAGGAGAAAGAGAGAGAGGGTATGGTTACCTCACCCAATGATAAATTATGTCCCATTGTGAACCACACAAGGAAACAGTGTAACTGGAAAGATGAAGTTGAACCACCTAGTGAATGTGGCTACTCACTAGTCAACCCATTAGGGAGATCCTTTCTTAAGGACACCTTCCGACCTTAAGGGATTAAAACATTGTATTTTGAAACAGGGGGGATCAAGAGTAACATGTTCATGCTTTAAGGATTAGTCTTTAATCTATAAAGGCAAAAAGTTTTAAGTTTTGAAAATATTTTGAATGTGTGTGTGTGTGTGTAAAAGGTGAGTAGAGTGTATTCCCCCATGTTAAATTCATTTCTAACACTTTAACAAGAGTAATGGCTTTGACAGAAACATAAATAACTCTACTGATTATGTTTCCACTATGAGATGCCCCCAAACAAAGACAAATCAAGGGAAATATCACATAAACATACAAAGAACACAAAAGGGATCTACCTACTGTGGGGTCAGTATGATAATAAGATAACATGTACATATAGATATGATATTATTGCAAATGAATTAACAGCATTCCCTATAGAAAGTAGAACTACAATCACAATGGAGGAAATAAAACTCAAGAGTTATGAAGAAGAGTCTTTTCGGACCACAGCATGGAGACCAAAAAGAATCAGTGCTACCATGTCACATCTCCAAGAAGACTACATAAGGAAAACATTTACGAACAATAGCACAAGTAAAACATAATCATGAAAACTATGTATAGAAGAGTAAAGATACATATAGAGTAATTATACAACAATTTTGATTCTTTTATCACCTTGTAGCAACAAAGTAACAAGGGTCGTATAAAATATTCTAACAAACATTTAGCAAACTTATTACGAGAGAAGTAGCATGCAAACACATAAAAGGATACCATTAAGGATAAACCAATCAGGCACATTGCCTACTCTCCCCATCTTAGTTTATATCATTTAGGGAAGGTGGGAAACTTGCAAGAGGGACTATATCCAATATAGTAGGAATAATAGCCAGTTCCAAACAAGGATCCTCTTGAGAATCGCATTGCTCAATACTAGGTGTAATTATCAATTGAGCTGAAAGCATATGAGGTAAGTCAATGTCAAGATCAATGGTCTCATATTCATCACTAAGATCAATAGGATCATCCAAAGTATCCTCTTCATCAAGCTTAATTAAAATGGGATCTAAGATGCGAATAGGATCATCATACTCATTCATCTTAACATCATTGTGAATATTAACTTCTTCCAACACATCAGGAATGGGTTGATTGAAAGAAGGTAAATAATTTCAAAGAAGAGAAGCACGGGGCCTAGCATTAGCTCTATGCTTCTTATGACATTCATTAGCATATTTATTACATTTTTCTTTTTTTGACACATGTGGAGAACTAGAAGTAATAACCACTTATTCCTTCATAAGTTCTGTAGGAGGATTGGTAGTATTCAAAAGTTAGGCTGAGAAGCGATACTAGGAAGTTGAGTAATAGAATTAGTATTAATGAGTAAAGGAGGTATAGAAGGAGTGGGAAAAATACCATGGTTAAGATCTATCTGAGGCATGCTTAACTCGATAATATTGCGATGTTTATAGGCTTGATATGAATGAAAAAGGTTGTCAGGGTGAGGAGGACATGAATTAGGTAATGAGGGCCAAAAGAAATCAAGAGTAGCACAATCTCTAGGCCTATAAGGTTGATATAAACTATGATTAATCATTTTTACTTATCAATTATGAATGAACTTAAGACATTTATGAATAGGAGAAGCAATGGTGTGCATAGAAGTTATCCAAGGCAAACCAAATTTGACTTGAAATTGATCATATGTAGGAACAACAATGAAGGTAGTGTCTAAAACCTTGCCATAGAGTTCAACAGGCAAGCTAATAGAACCAAGTGCATGATAGAGAAAACCATTACAAGTTTGGATCCATGCATCTGATGGACCATAACAATCACTTTGTAGGTTTTTCATAAAAATATTTTCCTCTGTAATAACATTTATTAATGATGTGGGATCAACAATAAAACCACATGTAGGTATCTTAGAAAACCTAGCATAAATATAAAGGGGACCATTGCGAGCCTTAATAGTCTTAGATTCATCAAAGGTAATTGAAAGTTCCCGAGGTGTTGGAGATTTGATTCTGAGCAGTTGATTGATTGTATGTTTGTCATTGATGACAACATATAATACACATCAGTAATTTTGTATGTACTTATCAGAATGATGACATGAAGACTTGCATGGATAGATACATGTTGTTTACATTTTTATTATGTTATGTTCATACACGCAAACCCAGATATGATGTTTCAATAAAGTTATGCAATTTTGTTATTGGCGGTTACAGTTCTGGAAGTGTAACGGTTTAGGGCTGATGTATATAACATGTTTCATGAGTTGCACCTATCTTCATGATATGTGTGTGTATATTCATGATCATATATGAGTTAACTATCTTTGGTTAAATGCACCTATCATATTACATCAAGATCGTGTTTTTTGAGTTGATTTGGTGAAGCTGACTCAGTGAAGCGTCGCGTCTATTCTGCATCGACTTGCGCAGACTTAATATTGTTTGCATGCTTAGTTAAGCTAACTAAGATATTTTTGAAGTTTTTCTAAGATCCAACATGACCTTCTAATTTGGAGAAGATACTTATAGTAGTTCATTTTTGATACGCTAAGTGTGAATGATAGGAAAGTTAAGAAAGATGTACATAGTAGATTATCAGAGTTGGTTCATTCATCAAGAGATTATGTGAAGAAGAAGTGAATGATTGCAATACACTGGAACTAATCAAGATAGAAGGTCTACTCTATAGTTCATCATCAGATATAGTGCATATCTGTTATTCAGAAGGTTGTAGCCTTCACCATCAAGCAGTGAGCTTTTGGACAGTGAGTCCACCACCCCTAACAGGGTTATTTGTAAAAGACTCCTAACAGGGTCTGACCCTTTACTAGGTCTCTATACTTATTGCATTGTAATGTAAAACTCCTAACAAGGTTGAAATATCTTCTAACAGGGATTAATACAAACAAGTATAGTTTATTGTGGGTTCTAATTCCCACCGGGGTTTTTACCATTTGGTTTCCCTGTAATCAAATTGTGTGTTAAGTACTGTGTTATCTGATTAAGCATTTACTTTATTGTATACTAAAGTTAAAGGAATAAAAGGAACTAAAATATCTGATAACTAATTCACCCCCCCTCTCAGTTATCCTTTGGGACTAATCTAACAATTGGTATCAGAGTCAAGTACCTTGGAGAAGAAGCCTAATAGCTTAAGGTAGATCAGTTGTCTTACTTTAGAAAAGAAATCCCTAAGTTCGATGGAGAAAATTATATGGATTGGAAAAACAAAATGACAACACATCTACAGTGTATTGGCTTTGAGATCTTTGAAATTTCCACATAAGAAGTTGTAATTCCATCTCTGAAAGACCTTGCAAAAGATGATGCTACCAATAGATAGAAGGATACATTTACCAATAATGCAATTGCTAAAGAAGCCCTAATCAACGCCTTATCTGATAGTGAATTTTCTAAGATCAAGAAAATTGACAAAGCATATACCATATGGAAGTATTTGGAAGACATGTTTGAAGGAGACGTTCAAGAAAAGAATGCACGTAGGAAAACTTGGAAGAAGAAATACAACAATCTTGAGTTGTTACCTGAAGAGAACATTAGAGCTTACAATCAAAGGATAAATGAAGTAGTATCTGGAATCAGGAACAATGGTGGTGAAATATCAGAAGAAGATATAATGGACAAGTTGCTAACTACTTTGACATCAGACTATGAAAACAAGTTTATTATTCTAGAGGAAACTATGCAATTCTCACAAAACTTCAACAGAGATACTCTAATCAGAAAAATCTTTGCATTTGAGATATCAAGATTGAAGACTGAACATAAAAGTGAAACAACTTTCAAAGCCTCAGTCCATGGTAAGAAATCCTTACACATATCGAGTCATGATGAGAAAGAATAAGTCGATGAAGAACTTGAAGAAATCATTGCTATGATTGCTAGAAGAGAAAAGAAGGGAAAAGGAAAATATGAAGGACAGATTCCATTCAAATGTTTTTCATGTAATAATATTGGTCACTTTACATCTAAGTGTCCCACAAGAGTCAAAAAGTTCAGATCTAATTACAAACCAAAATATAAGAAGGAATGTTATCATGCTAAAGAAGGTGTAACTGATGAAGATTCAGGAGAAGATGAAATTGGATTCGTTGCCCTTAGAGGCATGGAGAGGTTTCTTGAGGAAATGGACATTGCAGATGAAAAGGAAGAACAAGAACTAGCCCTAATCTCCAAAGCAAACATCAGAACTGATTGGATCATTGACAGTGGATGCTCTCATCATATGACAAGTGACAAAGATAGATTTGTTCAGTTAGACAAGTAGAAAGGTGGTATGGTTAGATTTGGAGATAACACTCCCAAACCTATCATAGGCAGAGGTTCTATCACCTTGGATGGAAAGAACAAGATAGATGATGTTCTATATGTTGATGGACTACATCACAACTTGCTAAGTGTTGGACAGCTACTTGACAAAGGTTATGATTTGGAGTTCAGAGACAAAAAGTGCATCATTAACAACAAGGATGGAGACATGATTGCATCAAGCTCCAAAAAAAAAGGTAATGTTTTTCAGCTCAATTCTGATTTAAGTTGTTTTGTTGCAAAGGTGGATAACAATTGGTTATGGCACGAGAGACTTTGTCATATCAATTTTCATAATATAGTAAAGATCAGCAATGTTAAGGTAGTCAGAGACCTTCCTAGTATTGCAAGACCTGTTGACACAATATGCAGGGAATGTGTTATGGGTAAGCATGTAAGGAGTTCCTTCAGAAGCAAATAGAACTTAGCTGAGAACAAATTAGACCTAGTGCATATAGATTTATGTGGTCCTACTCAAACAAGATCATATCATGGAGAAAGGTATTTCATTTTGTTTGTTGATGATTTTTCTAGAATGATGTGGGTTGCATTCTTAAAGGAGAAGTCTGAAGCCTTTGAGAAGTTCAAAATATTCAAAGCTAAAGTTGAAAATGAATCCGGATTGAAACTGAAATGTCTAAGATCATATAGAGGAGGAGAGTTCACCTCTAATCAGTTTTATGATTATTGTGAAGAGCATGGTATTAAAAGACAGTTGAGTGCACCTAGAACCCCTCAACATAATGGGATAGTAGAAAGGAGGAACAAGATCATACTTGACACAGTGCGCACCATGATGATTAAAGGAAAAGTTACGCACACCTATTGGAGAGATGCAGTGAACACAGCAGTATATACTATCAACAGAACCCAATTAAGGCCAGGCGTGGATAAAACACCCTATGAAATTTGGTTTGGCAATGTACCTATAGTAAAGTATTTCAAAATCTTTGGTAGCAAGTGCTACATCAAGAGAGATGATGGTGTTGGTAAGTTTAATGCTAGAAGTGATGAAGGTATTTTCCTTGGTTATTCTACTAAAAGCAAAGCATATAGATGTTTCAATTTGAGATTAAAGAAGATAATTGAAAGCACGCATGTTAAGATTGATGAAAAGTTTATGGTTCAAGAAAGATACTATGAATATGCACCTATGATTGAGGATGAACCCAGACCTAGGAGAAAAGATATTGTTATTGAAGAAATGTTTAATTGCATTGATGTCTCATGCAATGACCCTAAATCAAGCAAAGAAGAATCACATATTACAGAAGAAGAAGAAACACCTAAGGTTCCAAAATTCACATCTAGATACCACTCTAAAAATGATATCATTGGAGATCAGAGCAGCGGTGTTTTGACCAGATCAAAAGCAAAAATTCTAGCAATGGATGAAGAGGTATGTTTTCTCTCACAGATTGAACCTTTAAGTGTTGAAGATGCATGTAATGACTCTGATTGGAATAATGCAATGAAAGAAGAACTAGATTAGATAGTCAGAAATGATACATGGGAATTGGTCCCTAGACCTAGTGACAAAAATGTGATTGGAACAAAGTGGGTATTCAGAAACAAAATGAATGAAGATGGTACAGTAGTAAGAAACAAAGCAAGATTGGTATGCAAGGGATATGCGCAGAGAGAAGGAATAGACTACACTGATACATTTTCCCCTGTGAGCATACTGGAAGCCATTAAATTGTTTTTGGCATATGAAACATTCAAAGACTTTAAATTTTATCAAATGGATGTAAAATCAACTTTTTTGAATGGTGATTTGAATGAAGAAGTCTACATATAACAACTAGAAGGATTTAATCTTTCAGATAAACCAGACATGATATGCAGATTCAAGAAAGTAATTTATGGTCTTAAATAGGCCCCAAGAGCTTCGTATAAGAGACTTGATGGTTATCTTACCAAGATTGGATTCAAGAAAGGAGCAGCAGATTATAACCTAATCACAAGAGAGACACCTAATGGATTACTGTTAGTTGCCATATTTGTTGATGACATTATCTTTGGGGGTAATGAAAAGTTCAGTAAAGCATTTGCAAAAGAAATGCAGAATGAATTTGAAATGAGTATGATTGGTCCTATAAAATACATTTTGGGACTAAATGTAAAGAAAATAGATAAAGGTATATTCATTAATCATTCTAAATATGTGAAGGAAATACTGAAGACTCTTCAGATGGATGATTGTAAGCCAGTAGCACTCCCATGATAACCGGAAGCAAGCTTTCAAAAGATGATGATTCCAAAGCAGTTGATAAGACATTGTACAAATCTATGATTGGTAAACTCATTTATCTAACTCAATCTAGACCTAACATATCTAATGCAGTTGGCAATGTTGGAAGATTTGTAGCTGAACCCAAGCCAAATCACCTAATGGCAGTCAAAAGGATATTCAGATATCTAAAGGGAACTATAGACTATGGTTTATGGTATCCTAAATCAAAGAATGTACAACTTCATGTGTATACAGATGCAAATTGGGCAGGTTGTATTGATTTCAGGAAGAGCACCTCAAGAGGAGCAGTATTTCTTGGAAACAGTTTGGTTTCTTGGATAAGCAAGAAGCAGAACTGTATTTCTTAGTCAACAACAGAAGCTGAATATGTTGTAGCAGCACTGAATTGTTCAACTATGGTTTGGATCAAGTAGATGGTTAAAGACTTTGGCATTTAGGTTGATTATCTTATTGTTATTCATTGTGATAATACTAGCACTATCAACATTTCTAAGAACCCTGTAATGCACGCAAAGACAAAACACATAGAGATCAAGTACCATTTCTTAAGAGAAAAGGTTGTAGACAAAGAAGTAAAATTGGACTATGTGAGCACTAAAGAATAGTTGGCAGATATTTTCACAAAGCCCTTATCTAAGGATACTTTTGAGTATCTCAGGGAGAAGTTGGGAGTAATTCCCTCTCTTTTGTCTGTTTAGAAGAAGCAACAAAGACATCAGTCATTAAGTGACTGATGAATTGTTGACTACTATACTTCTGGAGTAGTACTTGTACCTAAAAGACTATGGCACCCTTTGCCATTGATGTCAAAGGGGGAGTATATAGTAAGGAGGAGTATGTCCTAAGGGGGAGCCTATACTCTGGGGGAGTATATACTTGGAACAAAAATACAGTCAGAGGAATTGCAGCAGTTTAGAGAAACTTTAGATGAGGATATTAAGAAGATTGTAAAAGAAAGAGGACACCATGAATAGAGGATGTTTTTGATATCATATGTTGCCATCAATGTCAAAGGGGGAGATTGTTGGAGATTTGCTTCTAAGCAGTTGATTGATTATATGTTTGTCATTGATGACAACATATAATACACAGTAGTAATTCTGTATGTACTTATCAAAATGATGACATGAAGACTTGCATGGATAGATACATGTTTTTTACATGTTTATTATGTTATGTTCATACACACAGACCCAGATATGATGTTTCAGTAAAGTTATGCAATTTTGTTATTCGTAGTTACAGTTCTGGAAGTGTAACAGTTTAGGGCCGATGTATATAATGTGTCTCATGAGTTGCGCCTATCTTCAGGATATGCGTGTGTATATTCATGATTAGATAAGAGTTAAATATCTTTGGTTAAATGCACCTATCATATTACATCAAGATCATGTTGTTTGAGTTGATTTGGTGAAGCCGACTCAGTGAAGTGTCGTGTCTATTCAATATCAACTTGCACGGACTTAATATTGTTTGTGTGCTTAGTTAAGCTGACTAAGATATTGTTGAAGTGTTTCTTAGAGCCAAAATGACCTTCTAATTTGGAGAAGATACTTATAGTAGTTCAATTTGATATGCTAAGTGTGAATGATACGAAAGTTAAGAAAGATGTACAAAGCAGATTATCAGAGTTGGTTCATTCATCAAGATTCTATGTGAAGAAGAAGTGAATGATTGCAATACACTGGAAATGATCAAGACAGTAGGTCTACTCTACAGTTCATCATCAGATATAGTGCATATCTATTATTCAGAAGGTTGTAGCCTTCACCATCAAGCAGTGAGCTTTTAGATAGTGAGTCCACCAACCCTAACAGGGTTATTTGTAAAAGACTCCTAACAGGGTCTGACCCTTAACCAGGTCTCTATACTTATTGTATTGTAATGTACAACTCCTAACAGGGTTGAAATATCTTCTAACAGGGATTACTAAAAATAAGTATAGTTTATTGTGGGTGCTAATTCTCATCGGGGTTTTTACCATTTGGTTTCCCCGTAATCAAATTGTGTGTTGAGTACTATGTTATTTGATTAAGCATTTACTCTATTGTATACTAAAGTTAAAGGACTAAAAAGAACTGAAATCTCTAATAAATTATTCACCCCACCCCCCTCTCAGTTATCCTTTGGGACTATTCTAACAGGATCAACAAGACAACCACGTGTAGGTATCTTAGAAAACCTAGCATAAATATAAAGGTGACCATCGGGAGCCTTAATAGTCTTAGAGTCATCAAATGTAATTGAAAGTTCCTGAGGTCGTTTATCCTTAATTTTATTCTGAGGTTTAGGTGGAACTTGAAGTTGAGGTGGAGGCGAAGGATCTTGAACAATAGGTTGAGATGCAACAACACTCTCCACATGATTAACGATGTGATTAAGCTCATCCATCTTTGAATCGTAAACGATATCCACAAAAGATGGTTGAGCGATGGTATTAGTATCATGTGTGGTTAGAGGATTGGTGTATATTTGAAGGTTTTGATTGGGAGGGGAAATAGACTTATTCCCATTACCATCAAATTTATCAACAGATAAAGCATTAGAATTAATTAATTCTTGAACCTTATGCTTTAGAGAATAACATTTTTCAGTATCATGGCCATTCTGGTGATGGTATTGGAAAAAAGCTTTAGAATCAAAATATTTTGAAGCTATGGTAGTAGGAAGGAGAGGTCGAATAGGAGGAAAGGTAATAATATTAGCACTTAACAACCTACTCATAATGGAATGTAAATATTTAGAGAGAGGACTAAATGTACGATTCATATGGAAAGTAGTGGATGCAAAAGTGGCATTGTGAGATGTAACAACAACTTGATCAGCAACTGCATTCATTTGTTTATTAATATTGATGTAGTTTTTAGGTTTCTGAAATTTATTAGGATTGGGAGCAGTGTCACTCTTATCAACTGGAACAGGAGCCATTGGAGTGTTGCTCTCAAATTGACTCACTCGTAATTGATATTAATGAAGTGTTGCACAAAGTTGTTGAAAAGAGGTAAATTCTGTTAAAGTATTATTACTCTATTAGCTTAAGCTTCTCTTAGGTGCGTTATTAATTAATTCCTAATTAATAATGTGCAACGTAGTATTTTCCTTTTAGGGTTTTGTTCACCTTTATAAGGTCAAACTTTGTAATTGTCTTTAATTAATTCAGTTGATATTTTTTCTCTCACTTTCTGAGCAACTTCTGAGTTCTGCTTTTTCATTTTCATACTTCATCTTTGTATTAGGTCATTTGCATGCAGGTGTATTCGGGTTCTGTGAATCTGATCTTTCATCAGTTTTTACATGGTATCAGAGCCGCCCTGTTGCTGCCTGATCAAAGATTTTTGAAGCCACGATTCAAAGGTGCCATCTGTAGCTTCTCTGGGGTTTTTCTATCACTTTGGAGGAGGCATGATCTTCTGGAGAAGATTGAGTAGAAACGGACTCCGCCATTGCGTCCAGGAGGCCTGGGAGAGTTGAAATCACATAAAACTCAACCTCTTTTGGCCCCCGTGACCCCAGGGAAAAAAGTTTGCCCTACTAGGGCCGTACGGCTCAAAAATCGAGGCATTCATCAAAAAAAATTTCAAAAAAATCAATTTTTAAATGATTTTTATCATTTAAAACACCACAGCCAGTGTTATTTGGTTTGGGGCCACCCGCGCGCCACCATAAAGCTGCCCGCCACCGGCCGCTGCACCGACGCGCCACCCCAAAGCCGCCACCATCGGCCGCTACACCGGTGCGCCACCCGACAGCCGCCTCAGCTCGACAGCCGCCCGGACGCCGCCTGACAGCCGCCTTTTCACCGCCCGCACTCCGCCTCCACCGGTGGTGCCACTAAAACCCCGCCGACGGGCTGTGACAGCCGAACGGCCGTCAATTTTATGATAGTGACTGTGTTTTTCCAGAGAGGGTGTTTTTAGGGGTACCTGTTGGTTTTTTGCTCATAACTTGAGCATACGGTATCATTTTTCAAAAAATGAAATACCGTCGGAAAGGTGTTTCTAAGATGGACGTAGTGGTACAGGTCTTGTTTCCTAATTTTTCCAGTTGCTTGCTATTTTTTGCATTCAAAGTCATGCCTTCGTTTGTGCTCCTATTCAGCTTCTGGATCTCAGGTTTTTCTCCTTGTTTTCTTTGTGTGCTTTCAGTAGTTGTTCATTTGAGGTGCTCAGGGGATAGAATTTTACATTGTGGGGGGGTGCATTTTAATTTCTGTCATTTCATTCAGAAAGACCCTTCTACTTCCGTCTTCTTCTTCTTTCAATGTCGGACCCCTCTGTGGCCCGACTGACACCTCACAACTACCACACATGGAAGCCACACATGACCAGACTCCTCATGTCACGAGGTTTATGGTCCTGCATGGATGTGGCTCAGCCAGTTCTTCAGAGGCCTTATGAGGCACTTATGCACAGAAAAAGGATGGATGAGGCAATGGGCCTCATTGCCATGAACATTTCAGATGGGTTGTTGTTCCACTTGGATGGCCTGACTACACCCAGGGATATGTGGGACAAGTTCTCCACTTTGTTTGGCACCATGGATCAGTTCAGGATTCTCCAGGTAGATGCAGAGTTCACCGCCTTG
>MU223988.1:207199-230074 GCA_018584345.1 Thuja plicata | reverse complement strand
ACTCATCTCCTCTCTCATGACAGTGTCAGCACACCTGTCATACCTCTTGCATTGGGGATTCCCTTTCAGGATCCTCGTGTCTTCTCATTTGAGCATCAGCTCAGCCTTCCAGTGACACCTCATCCTTTGAGGTCACCTCTTCAGCACCTACCGACCTTCACACCTCTGCATTGGAGTTACAGTGGTTTGTTCATTGCTCCAGGGGTTCTTTCATTCTAGGGGGCTTTGGAGCCTCGACCCTCTCTCTCGAGGGGGGTTAGCAGCACGCATTGTACTACTGGCTTTGAGAGAGTCTCTTGAAGTCATTCTATTGTCTTTTCTTGCCTTTATATCTCTTTTTGGAGAGGGGTTTTTCCCACTGGGTTTTCTCCTTTGTCTCCGGTTTACAGAGATTTCCTTGTACTGGGTACCTGATCAGGCCTTGTTGTCGGGACCCATTTCTTGCTTTCTTAGTCTTGCTAGGTCTGCTTTCTCCCTGCGTTCAGCTTAAGGGGGGGTGTTAGAGTATTATTACTCTATTAGCTTAAGCTTCTCTTAGGTGCGTTATTAATTAATTCCTAATTAATAATGTGCAACCTAGTATTTGCCTTTTAGGGTTTCGTTCACCTTTATAAGGTCAAACTTTATAATTGTCTTTAATTAATTCAGTTGATATTTTTGCTCTCACTTTCTGAGCAACTTCTGAGTTCTACTTTTTCATTTTCGTACTTCATCTTTGTATTAGGTCATTTGCATGCAGGTGTATTCGGGTTCTGTGAATCTGATCTTTCATCAGTTTCTACAAATTCAGTAAGCAAAATCTTATCTGTAATATCCATTTGTAAATTTGAAATAAACATGTGTTGAATATCAATATCAGGAATAGGATAAGAAATCAGAGCATACAAATTCTTAAATCTACCAATGAAATCAGTCAATTTTTCCTTAATATTTTGTTTACAATGCATTAAATCAGTTAAGGAAACTTGCAAACCAATGTTATTTTGAAATTGTTGAATGAAGGTATTAGCAAGTTTAGAAAAAGAATCAATGGAATAAGGAGGTAAAGAACAATACCATTGCAAAGCCTTATCACAAAAGTTTCTAGCAAATAGTTTAGCTAAAATCCTATGGTCATGAGCATAATCACTACAAAGGATTTGAAATTTTTTAACATGAGTAACAAGATCACCTTTACCATTGTAATTCTCTAGACGAGGCATATCGGCTTGTTGAGGAATAATAGCATGGATAATGTATAAGGATAAGGGACTACCCATATCACATGTAGGAATGCTAAACTTGGATTGAGTTAAGGATGTAATTTCTTTTTGTAAAGATGACACAGTGTGAGCCAAACTAATAATTGTGGAATCATTAGAAGACATAGGTGGCATAGAAACATTAGGAACACTAGGAAATGTGTAGGAAGCGGCAGGAATGGAAGACACAATTGGTGGAACATTTAGAACAACAGTTGGAAGGGGATTAGTATAAGTAAAAGGTAAACTATGATATGAAGGTTGTGAGGTAGGTAGAGATACCGGTGGAATACTCATAGGAATAGATGAAATTGGGAGAGATGTAGTCATCAAAGGAGGAGTTTAAGTAGGAATTGTAGGTAAAGGAACAGAAGAAGGTCCCTCACTAGTGTTAAAAGGAGTGAATCCTAGATCTTGAGCCTCTTTTGATAAAGGTTTAACATTCAAATGCACAATATGAGTGATACCATGAAAGAGATTAATACCTTGATCACTATCACAAAGGAATTTCTTAAGAGCCTCTATAGCTTGAATAGAATCTTGATTATGGTTCTCTTGAATAAGCCAATTTCCCATTTTATCAATTTTGGTTGAAAGTTTTTTCACTTGTTCAGGAGGAACTCTTCAATCATCTTCCTCATTAAAAGATGAGTGAGGAGAGTTATGCTCCATAGAAGGATTGGAATAATAAGTATTCAAATTGTCATCCGATATCCTATGGAAAGGAGAGAAAAATTTGGGATCAAAGGAACCCATGAGTCTACAACTTCTTCTAACTGGGATACTATAAGTAGGACTAGAAGTCATAGAGCTCATACACCAATGCAATGCAAATGAAATAATTTAGAAAACAAAGATTTTGACTTTAATTGTTGAAAGTGAAATGCAATAACATAAAATAAAGCTAATCTAATGTGCATGCAAGGTCTAACATAAAAGATGTAAATCTAACACCAAAAAGAAAGATTTTTCTATTGTGGGTTCACCAAAATGTAAGATAAGAAATGAAGGGTTGTTTGAAAGTGGATTATTTAACATAAAAGACCTTACATTTTAATATTTTTTGTGGGTAAATAAGATGCTACCCTTCTATCCTTAGATATGCAAATGAAAGATCCAAATTGATTAACCCAAAAGGAAGGATCAATGCATAAATGAATCAACCATTTGGAAACAAGAATAAAGGAGGAAGATCTTAAGTACCCATTTTGTTGATTTGAATGTGTTTTAGATTTAGATATATTGATAACCTTAATTGAATTGAATAAGATAAATGTATTAACCTTGGAATATTGTAGATCTGAAGAATGTTTTTTTCTGAAGCCTGTGTTGAGTTTCTGGAAATTTTGAGACCGGATCTGGAATAGAAACGCAGAGACAAACAAAATCAAGAAATATTTTTTGTTCTAACACAATTATTATTTGTACCCTCAATTCAATGTCACCATTGGCTAGTATTTATGATTTCACCCTAGGGAAAAATCTACCTAAAAAGTCTCAGACTGAAATTTTGTTTTCAGATCCCAGAAGTTTGTCAAAAAGGGTATCCAAATCTCTGTCACGATCTACAATTCTGAACATGTGCCTACAAGAAAAATGGTTTTTTTGTTGGGGGGAGGATTTTTCCTTGGTCAAACCATAGTTTTGGAATTAACCTCAAATATATAATTGAAATTGCAGGAATAAACAAAGTTAATGAAACAATTCACCTTGCTCATGTAAAAGGTCCTTGTGGAGGATTTGAATCCTTGAACCCACAAGTATGGATGCACAAAATGGATGTAGAATGTATAATTTAGGATGTATTTAATCAATTTCTTGTATATCTTCAAAACCAATCTTGAATGGGTTATTGAATTGGAAGAGGCTTGGAGGAATGTGGATGGAGAAATCTTCAACAAGAGGGCTTCATGGAGCTTGAATCCTTCAATGGTCACCAATGGATCTCCTTGATGAAAATGAATGCTTGAGAAGTGCTTCAGAATGGATGAATGATTCAATGGCTACTTATCTTACTTAAAATCTTGCTTCTTCACCTTTGGAATTCACTCTTCAAGTCTTGAGCTCTTGCAATTATCAAGTCTTAGATTGTTCTTGCTTGTGGTTAGAGAAAATGAGATGAGAAAGATTCCTTTTATATGAAATTAGGGCACAATATTCAAGAGAGGATGAAATAGGAGAATTAAATTCAAATTGGACCCATTCCCCTAGAATAGGACCTATATTAAATATAATTTAGGATTTTTTGTTCTGAAGACCGAAACAGCCGACCTGAAAGCGGGAATTAACTTTTTCCAAAGATCGACATCCGAAAATCCTGAGATTCTGAAATTTGAACCCCAGGCCTAGAAAAGAATGATTGTGACCTAGGTAAAGGTCAAGGTCAACCTTGACCCAAAAAGGTAAACCTTGACCCAAAAAGGTAAACCTTGACCCTGAGGTCAAAGTCCCAGTTTCTCAGTCTGGGGTGTCAAAAATAGGTTGGAAAAAGTTGATATGGGGTAGAACAGGGGGATAAAACCATATCAAAGTCAAGAACCCATTCAAGGTGCTTAACATGACCCAAAACCACTTACTTGGAAGGCTAAAATAGTATACCATGGAATTTCTTCCATTTTATGACTATACACTATGATAGTGCTTCTTCTTTTGGAGTAGTTTGCAAGATACGACAAATCTTTATCACTTCTTATTATTCTTTATGATATTAGTTCTTGGAGTTAACCGGTTGATTGATTGTGGTTGTGAATATTATTCTAATCATTTGGGGATGAATGGTGTGGATCTCAAGGTGGTTCTATGTGTGGTTGACTTGGTTGTTTGATTTCTCGATGCAAAGCATTTATTTATTGTATTTGTTTTGTGATTTGAGACCAACTAGTCTGACACATTTGCCTTGAAGGTTGTAATAGTTTGTTGAGGCTAACCTATTGTTGGCTTGTACAAATATAGAGTTGTGATGTATTATAGAGGGGAGCTTGAGTATCTGATACCTGGAGTACCTTGTGGGCTTGGGTAGATCTGATAGCAGATCCAGGTCTTGTTGATAGTTTTTTCATTATATGTGGCCAAAACCAGGAAGGCCTTACAACCCGGCATGTATGATGAAATTATGAGTAATAATGCTTGTTGTTGTATGAAATTAATGTTGTTGTTAATTGTATCTTGTTGATTTTTGTTGTGTTTATAATTGTTGCAAGGATTTGACATCTCCTTTGGGAACTATCTACCCTTGAATACATAAAAAGTCCAAGGTAGGATGTTAATATTTAGAAGATAAAATTCAACAAACATGATGGTCAGATATTTATATTAGAGATCCTCTTTTTAATAATTTGGATGTACTATTGATGATTATTTCAATATTTTTAATGTAAATTATGTTCATGGTAGTGATTTTGATGATATGTATGAGATTATTGATATTAATCATTATTTAGCATCTTGATTTGTAAAACAATTATTTATTAATCCTAGTGAAAAAAAAAGTGACTCATCCTTAGAACAAGGCCCTTA
Organism: Thuja plicata; assembly: GCA_018584345.1. Lineage (NCBI taxonomy): Eukaryota > Viridiplantae > Streptophyta > Pinopsida > Cupressales > Cupressaceae > Thuja > Thuja plicata. The sequence continues at coordinate 225,317 of MU223988.1, read as the reverse complement.
TTTAGAATTGGTTATTGTTCCATCTGATGTGCTTGATGTTTCTCCTTTTTTTTGTTTCCCACCTTCCCTAAATGATAAAAACTAAGATGAGGGCAAGAAATATGCTTGATTATCTCCTCTTGTATAGTGGATTCCTTTTTGTTTTCCTATTTTAATGTTCTTATATCATGATGTGTTGCTTGTTATATGTTTTGCTTAGATTTTTTTAGATGACCCTTGTTTCTTTGTTGGCACAAGGTGATAAATAAATTGACATATTATGACATTCCTCTATTTGTATATCATTTTCTCTATATGTTGTATACATGTTATGTTGTGCATGTACCACTATTTGTAACTATTACTTTATGTTTTCTGATTGGGAATGACAAAAAATAATAGATACTAATCTTTTTGGTCTCTGTAATGATGGACCAAAAAGAACATTATTCATATGATCACTTATGTGCCCTTCTGTGTATAATGAAAACCTACCTATGGGGAGCAAGCTCAGACATGAAAACATTAGAGATATAAATCATTTATAATCTAACATGTTCATAAACTTACAACTACACAAAATCTTTCCACCATAACATCCAATGAGCCAAACAAGTGCACCAAAGCCTTATTTATTTTCTCTTAGAGAGGGTTGTGGGTCTGTTCTCCCAACACAATATATTAATCCCACTTGATTGAGAGACAAAATGACAAATTCAACTAGATGCAAGCTAGACGCAATGATGTTGAATAACTCAAAAACTATTTATGGAGAACTGGTATTGAGAACTAGTATTGAGAAGGAGATATGAACTTAGTGTAAGAATCTAGTATTGAATACAAACTAAGAATGCAACTACAATAATTTAAATGCAACAACTACCAAAGAAGGTTAGTATGAAAAGCTCTAAATTCATACAAGAGAACTATAAACATAAACTACCATGATAACTCTAATGCAAGAATAATGGATGATTTACTCTTGGCAATGCTCCTATTTATAAGCTTTTGGAGGGCTTGGGTGAGGTGGATCACATGTGGCATCCACATAGGTACTACATGAAGGACACATAATCCATGCAAGAGTACAAGTTTTCTCACACATGTGTGGGAAACTTGAGATGTGATGGGTCAATCTATACTTTAGGTACACATGTAACAGATCTTGTCATAGATGTCATAAACTTGGTCAAATGAAGCATTTTGGGCAAGTGTAAGAGTGTAACACCCCACCTCATCAAATAGTAATATAATTTTAACTTTCAAATACCTCGAGATTATTATGGTTGGAATAACTGGTTATGTGATTATTTCATTGGTAAAATTCTTATGTTTTCTTTGTCTTCCTTGACGTGCCTCAAATAAAATATAATTTATTCTAGGAGGATAATTGAACAATCCTTACGATTGATTAGTATGAGAAGATATGCACCTCCTACATAAATTGATTTAAAATGTTAAGTGTATGCACACTAAAATTGTTTGATATAATCATGATTACTAGATGGAATTGGGGTATCTATAAGACCCCGCCTTTTGTATGACTAAAATAAACCTAATTGGTGGATATGTCTTTTATTCATATAAAAGATTAGATAGGCTGATAGTTATAGCTGAGGTATTTGAGTGGAAATACTCTTGTTCTTTATTAGTAAACTTAATTGAATGAAACATGTATTTATTCTTTGAGATACCTTAATATAGAATATAGATAGGGTTTTACAAATGTTTTCTAATAAGGGATTTGAGGACTCTCCAAGTCATTTATTGCATTTTTATTTCTCGTCAATATTTTATACAATGAGGATGTAATGTGTTTGTAAACTATTGTATATGAATTACTATTCATGATGGATCATTGCATAAAATAGAACTGTGAGAATGTAATTAACAACTATTTTTAGCTGATAGGCTTTCCCAGTGAGGTTTCTTGCGTACGGTCACTGGGAAACCTATCTCATAGCTAAAACTGCCCTTTTTGACCCATTCTATGGTATTGAACTGTGAGAGTGGAAACTTTGTATTAGTAAACCATGCAGAGAGATTGTGAAATAGGGATAAAATAAATGCCTTACGCAGTGAAATAAAACTAGCTTTTATTACCAAACCACTATAGAGTAATGGCGATGTGTATAGGGGAATCTTGCAAGGTAAGTAATTCAACAAACATCATAATCCCTAGTACAAGAGAAGTTCCTAGTCATCTAAACAATGCCCCTGTAGACACCTAAAAATGGTTCACACCTATGTGCTCCCTTTTTAAGATGTCTTCTATATTGTGTTTTTGATCTTTATCATTCACTAATATTGTGTCATTCTTCCATGTCATCAGTTACTAATATTTCTCTCATTTTGGCCAAATTTATCATCTTCCTAAACCAATCCTAATCGATCAAAATTCATTCCTAAACTATATCGAATAATCCTAAATCCATCCAACTAAGTTCTAATCCCTTTATAATCGGTCTAGGATCATTCCAAACTCATTCGATTCCAAACTCATCAATGTCTTATCAATCTCTTTCAATCAATCCTTTGGCATTGTCAAAGTCCATCGATGTCTCATCACTATCTATCCAAGGCATTGTCAAAGTTCATCGATGTCTTATCATCATCAATCTAGGATAATTTCCATGTTTGTCAATGTCCCCCAAGGAGCATTGTCAAGTTCATCAATGCCTTCTCCTAAATCATCATTTCAGTGCATTGTCCAAGTTCGTCAATGCCTCATAATTATTAATTCCTCCAATAGCATTATCAAAGTTCATCGATGCTATTTCATCATCAATAATCATTTCAAGAGCATTGTCAAATTTTATCGATGCCTCACTGTCATTTTCACATTTCAAGAGCATTGTCCAAGTTCATTGATGTCTCCTTATCTTTATTTATCCTCTGGCATCATCCAAGTTCATTGATGCCATTATATAATTTCCAATCATTATTGCGAGAAAATTTTCAAAGTTCATCGAGGCCTCGTGATTTCCTAAACTATTCTAGAATCATCAGAATTGATACTAATCCTTATCAATATCATAAAAATCCATTCAAATGCACATTAATACCTTTAATTTGATCAATAATTCACTAATTTATCCTCTTAAGATGAATGACCTAATATTTGTCCCTATTCTTTATGAATAAATCATATTTATTCATTCTTTATCCTAAGTCTTCACAATTAATTAATTTCTAATTAATTAATTAGATAATCCTAGTTTATGGGCCTTGTTAATTCACCATACACTTCAACATAGTCTTTCTTCATCAGATACACACAATACTGAATATGAGATTATTCATCCTGTCTGCCTGCATGATTTGACCTGTTGCCTTCTATCCAAGCGGGGTTTTTGAAATAGCTCTCAGAACGAGAGTCTCAGAACCATAGACCAATCTAGGAATGAAGGATTTTTCTCAATGAATGCAATGCAATGCAAAGTTATTCTAAGAATTGAAAAATGTAAGATAATCTAAGACGTGATTTCAATGCAGTTATTCTAGAAATTGAAACTATTCTATTGCAAAAATGAGATTATTCTATATGAGAAATGTGACAATAATTCAGTATTCTAACAATGCATGAAAATGAGTGGTGTCATCAGGGAGGAATGAGAGTTCTTTTATAGACTTAGAGATGATCAGAATAGAAAGTTTCCTCTTTGAAATAAAACATATAGAAAAGCCAGTTTAAAATAGAAAGCTTTATTTATAAAGAATACAATAAATTGTTTTCTCTTTGCTTTAAATGTTTTCTTTCTTTGATTTAATTCTGTTTTATTTTATTTTAATTGTTTTCTTTCTTTTTAAAGCACAATTAATTCAAAGATTCTATTTCTGGACAGAGATAAGATTTTGTTGACAATATTTAATTAATTAAATAAATATGACCTCATAAATGTGTTTTTCTCAATTATCTGAATATTTAAATTCAATTATTGAAAGGAGGATATTTATTTAATAATTAAAAATTATTTAATTCCTTTTTATGTGTCTTAGCTAAAGAGGATGAATTTAATTTAATCAAAGTGCTAGGACTTTATAATTAAATTAATTTGATCATAAGGTTTGTTTAGCTAAATAGATATTTAGGAATTAAATATAATGTATCATTAATGTAGATTTAGGATTTGCTACATTTGACACTCGGGTCGAGTAGAATCAGTTAAAACTCAGAATTGCCTAGTACAATAGGACTTTGATGATTCAAAAGAGTGACAAATGCAACAAAATTGGTTAGGGTTGCAAGATTCCAATTTTGGGGTGTTACATTTTGCCCCTCTTTGAATTGATGTGCGAGCAGCGCATTGATTAAAAGAATAGTTTGATGTCTGAAGCACAGAAGAATAGATTTGAAAATTGATGAAGCAAAGATTTCAGAGCCATCTCTAGAACAGAGCTTAACTCTCCAAAGTCTAGGTTAGGTTGTCAAGACGCCAGTCAAGTAGAGTTTTCGAGGGTCATCTCCAGAACGAAGCTTGATCCTCAGGGATCCGGGTTAGAATGCCCTGATACCTAATAGATTGAGATTTTGAGAATCATCTCCAGAATGAAGCTTGATCCTTAGGGATCTGGGTTAGAATGCCCTAATGCCTAATAGATTGAGATTTTGAGAATCATCTCTAGAACGAAGCTTGATCCTCAGGGATCCGGGTTAGAATGCCCTGATACCTAATAGATTGATGTTTTTCACAAGGCTATCCCCAGAACAAGTCTTAACCTTCAGGAGTCAGAGTTAGATTTCCCCGATACCTATCCAACAAGATAATCAATAGAGATTTTAGGACTATCTCCAGAATGAAGCTTAGCCCCCCAATATCTAGGTTAGATTACCAAGACACTGGTTAGATTGACATCGTTCACAAGGCTATCCCTAGAATGAGGCTCAACCTTTAGGAGTCAGGGTTAGAATGCCCTGATACCTATCCCAAAAGATAGTCAAGAGAGATTTTTGGACTATCTCCAGAATGAAGCTTAGTCCTCCAATATCTAGGTTAGATCGCACAAACACTGGTTAGATTGATATCTTTTACAAGACTGTCCCCAGAATGAGGCTCAACCTTCAGGAGTCAGGGTTAGAATGCCCTGATACCTATCTCAAAAGATAGTAAATAGAGGTTCAGAATCATCTCCAGAATGGAGCTTGATTATCAGGAGTCAAGGTTAGATTGCCCTGATACCTGTCCCAAAAGATAATTTTTTGAGAACCATCTCCAGAACGGAGCTTGATCCTCAAGAATCTGAGTTAGAATGCTCAGATACTTAATAGATGACAAGATGTAAGGAACAAAGATACCCTTATTGATTAAAAGTCATGGAATACCCAGTTTTGACTGTGAGGTACAAAAAATTGAACATGCCCCAAGTGATGAGATGCCTCTAGCAATGAGGACTTTTGAAAATCATATCAGATTGATTGGAATAGATTCAATGATGTAATCATCCTACCCCCTTGGGAGCGAAATGGAAAGATGACACATCATAATGATGATGGAGAGCAAAAAATTGCAGATAGATGTTGAATCAGAGATCAAGAAGAACTTAGAATAGATTATGGAAGAATTTAGAATATTCAGAATCAATTTCAAGCGATTTCAAGGTCTGGTTGACCAAGTTTGACTAGGGTTGACTAGAGTTGACCAAAGTTGACTTTTGAGGAAAAAAGTCAAAGATTTGAGAAAATGATGATAAGATAAGATTCTGACAAGAAAGCGACATTAGAAAGTCGACTGCACAAGCGTCTGATCGCGTCGGTCCGAAAATTTTTAAAATGCAATTTTGAGCTATATAGAAGTGTCAGATTTCGATTTCGATCCTGAAAATGGATTGAGCATATTATTGAAGATAGAGAGTGAGGATCAAACACTTGTGCAGTCATGATGAAACCAGGACACTGAAGAAGAACTCCCCAATGGATGAACCCAAGAGGACGCAATGAAGAGAACACTGAATCGCTGCCACAATGCAAGTCTAGAATGAAAATGCAATCCTATGCTAGATGCAATATGAAAGTGAAATTCTAGGACATGGTTGTGAGACCCATCGTAAAATCATCATCATTGAGAATTTTTTGGAACATCAAAGTCGATACAACCCTTACTGGTGCCACAATGCAACTATGAGGATATGAATATGACTCTTCATTAGATGAAATGTAGGAAACGAACATAAGCACCAGGGCACAAAAGCCAAGATGACCTGAACATTGTTTCCAATTAATGTTGCAAGAGTACACCAGTATCGAGGCATTCAAAGCCAAGATAACCATGAGTGTGATCATGCATAAAAAAATAGAGCAATAACAAATAGAGCAATAACAGTCAAGGAGATAGTAGTGACCTCACCATGGCGTGCAAATAAACAAGATTGAGGGATGTGAGGTTGTTCCACCTTAGTGTGGGAGCTCTTATCACATACACCCTATTTATTTTACATTACCGGATCATCGGGACTACACCAACAAGCAATAGACAAAGAAAATATCGATGAAATCCATGAGAATAGACAGCATACAAAGAAAAATTCAATCATAGCTCACCCAGTTTCAAATTTTTCGAATAGGTATGTGTATATGTGTTGAAAAAAACCATTGTTCTTGTGAGTGCATTGTGTTTGATTGTTATCGATAGGTGTTTACGTTTGAGATATCTGATGTGTGTTGAAAAATATAGATGTGTCCAAATATAGTGTTTAAAAACATTATTTATGGTGGTGTTGAAAAACACCAGTTTGTGTCAGTAGCGAGTTGTCCTTGAGAAATGACAAGATTACTGACTCAGGTGTAAACCAAAGAGGTGATCAAATGGGGGCCCATGCCCCTAAGTAATGATGACTGACTTGACGTATGTTGTGAGGAAAAAACCAGATTTGGTTGCCCCCAAGCGTATGGCACTGAATCAATGTCAAGGAAATAGGGTTCGCAAAGGAACCAGAGTGTCACAAAAGTGACTAAAAGCTATGTACAAACTAAATTAAAGGATCGTCAAGACTGAGTATCAATAGATAGAGCGTTTGAGGGCAAACTCCAACTATAATAGATGCGAGAAATATCAAAAGTATGGTGATAGTAGATAGACGCAGTGAGAACCACCGCTGACTGACGCGAGAGACATGCTCAAGTGAAGAGATCATAGTACTAGCTATACATTAGTAGGCAGATGCAGTGAGAACCACTGGTGACTGATGTTAGGGAGATTCTCAAGGAAAGAGAACATAGTATAAGCTAAGCGATAGTAGGCAGATGCAATGAGAACCACTGGTGGCTGTCATGAAGTAAATCCCAAAAGGTAATAGGATGATGCCCCCTAGACCAGGAGGGTTTCCCTAAGAATATGACCAGTTTCAATCCATGTGAGTTGGTGTCTTGACGAGAACTAAAAGCAAATGTAAGCAGGAAAGCAGGAAAGCAGCAATGCAGGAAAGCAAATGCATCAAGCCAAGTGGTGTTGCGATAGATATAGCATTGTGGAACAAGAGGCGTCTGTTTACCAGGTTTTCTCCTTCTTGGCAGAAATTTTTTTTTTTTTTGCTACCATGACGCCTGTTTGCCAGGTTTTCATCAATGGCACATTTTTTCTTTTTTCTTTTTTTTGTATTTTTCAATTTTTTTTATTTTTTTGTATTTTTGGAATATATGATTTTTTTGGAGATACACCAAAGTGCATATCGCTAGGTTTTCACTAAGATGATCATTTTTTAGGACATTTTCAAATTTTTAGAGTTTTTTTAGGACTTTACTATATACATGAGCATATTGAAGATGTCTCGGCTGTAGAACCATTTCAGATGAAGAGCATTGATGGGCTCTTTGAGTTTTTCTCCTTCAGTAGTAGAAAGTTGATAGGTACCAGACCCAAACACTGCAGTAACAATATATGGACCAAGCCAATTTGGTTCAAATTTCCCTTTCTGGATCCTATGTTGTTGATTCTTTGGGTTCTCCCTCAGAATGAGGTCACCTACTTGGAAAACCCTTGGTCTAACCTTCTTTTTATAGCTCTTGGACATCCTTTTCTGGTATGCTCTAAGGTGATCAAACGCCACTTATCGATGTTCATCAAGTAGTTCTAGCTCTTTTAGCCAAGATATTCTGGTGTCTTTATCAGTAATGAGGCCTTTCAGAGAGACTCGCAAAGAAGGAATCTCAACCTAAATTGGTAACACAACATCTGCTTCATAAACCAAAGCATAGGGAGTAGTCCCTGTTGGTGTTCTTATGCTTGTCCCATATGCCCAAAGAGCTGGATTGATCTAGAGATGCCAATCTCATCCAAATTTGTGTACTATGCGGTGTAGGATTTTAAGGATTGTCTTGTTGGATGCTTCCGCCTATCCATTACCTTGAGGATAATAGATAGAAGACCAATGTTGAGTAATTTTAAACTTACATCATAGCTCTGTCAAATCCTTGTTTTTGAATTGTCCCCCATTATTAGTGCTTATTGCTAAGGGTACACCATGTCTACAGATGATGTAGTTGAGAATGAACATAGCTACTGATTTGCCATTGGCAATGGTGAGAGGGACTACCTCTACCCACTTGGTAAAATAGTCTATAGCTGTGATTATGAGCTTATATCCATTTGAGGACGAGGGGTAAATCTGACCCACCAAGTCAAAGGCCCATTGTTGAAATGGCTAGAAAGTAATGAAGGGAATAAGCTCCTTGGATGGAGCATGAATCAGATTACCATGTAGTTGACATTGTTTGCAAGACTTAGCAAACTGTGTAGCTTCTTTTCCATATCTGGCCAGTAGTAACCAGCTCTAATAAGTTTACGGGCCAATGGAAGGCCGGTAGAGTGAGACCCACAGATGCCTTCATGTACCTCTACTAACACTCATTTGGACTCATCGGGTTCTAAACATCTAAGGAGGGTACCATCTAGACCAAGTCTATACAAGTCATTAGTGATGATGATGAACCATGAAGCACTGCGGATTAAGTGACATTTCTCATTCTAGGTGTAAGTGTCCAGAACAATCTGGTCACAAAGGTAGTAAAAGATATGATGGTAGCGAGATGAGTCATGTCCAATAACAGAATAGATCATCCGGGAATTAGGGGAATCATAGGCTGGGTGGCGTAACATCTCCACTAGGAATTCATGTCAAAAATCATTTTTTGGCATATGTAGCATGGAGGCGAGAGTAGCCATACCGTCTACTACTTTGTTATCTACCCTTGGAACTTGTTGAAATGTGATATGATTAAAATAGTACTTGAGGTCATCAACCAACCATTTATAAGGTACCAACTTGTCATCCCTTGTCTAATAGATAGCATTTACTTGATTGATGACTAACTGTGAATCTCCAAGAACATTGAGTTCGTCTACTCACCACTCAAGGGCGATCTTCATACCATTGATTAAGGCTTTGTACTCAGCAATGTTGTTTGTACAAGGAAACAACATCTTATATGTTTTTGGTAAAGAGTACCTTTAAGGTGTAATGAACAATATCCCAGCACCTAACCCCTGTTGGGTAAATGAACCATCGTAAAACATAGTCCATGATTGATGTGCAAGAAGTAATATGGACTCATCAGAAAATTCAATGTGTAATGGTTGATGATCTACTAGAGGTTCTTCTGCCAACTGATCTGCAATCGCTTGCCCTTTTATTGCTCTTCTTTCTACATATTAAATATCAAATTCACTGAGGAGCATGACCCATTTAGCTAGTCTACCTGTGAGGGTAGCTTTATTGAGCAAATATTTCAGAGGGTCAATTTTAGCAATTAGACGTGTAGTATGAGCCAGCATATAGTGCTGCAATTTTTGTGAAGCAAACACCACTACCAGGAAAGCCTTCTCTATAGGAGAATATTTCATTTCATAAGAGACCAGAGTTCTACTAATGTAATAGATAGCCCTTTCTTTCTTGTGTTGATCTTCTTGAGCCAATAGGATACCCAATGATGCATCCGTAGCAGAGATATACAGTATAAGTGGCTTCCCATGAATAGGAGGCATCAAGATCAGTGGGTTAGCAAGATACTGTTTGATTTGTGTGAACCCTTCGTCACATTCCTTGTTCCATTGGTAAGTCACACCTTTGTGTAGAGTCTTGGTAAATGGTTGTGACTTGTCTGCCAGTTGAGAGATAAAACACCAGATAGACTGCAGTCGGCCTTGAAGTCCTCTCATTTGTTTGATATTTTTCAGTGGTAGCATTTCCATGATAGCTTGTACTTTTGCAGGATCCACTTCGATGCCTTTGGCAGAGATGATATAGCCAAGCAATTTTCTAGATGTTACACCAAATGCGCATTTCTTAGGATTAAGCCTCAGACTAAATTGTTCCATATGATCTAGTATAGGACCTAGATCTACAAGATGTTTCTTTTAGTGCATGCTCTTGGCTAAAGTGTCATCCATATAATCTTCCATTGTTTTATGCACCATGTCATGGAATATAGTAGTAACAACTTGCTGATATGTAGCACCAGCATTTTTTAGTCCAAAGGACATGACATTCCAACAGAAAGTGCCCCAGGCACATGTGAAAGTCATTTTCTCTTGGTCCTCTGGCACAATTTTTATCTGGTTGTAGCCACAGAAGCCATCCATTAGTGAGTAAATTTCATACCCACCTGTCATATCTATGATCATATCAATATTAGGCAATGTAAAATCATCCTTAGGACATGCCAAATTCAAGTCTCTGAAGTCTATGTAGACTCGTATAGATTTATCATGTTTTGATACTGGAATAATATTAGAGATCCATTCTGCATAATCAATTACTCTGATAAACACTGCCTTAAGAAGTTTCTCTAATTCAGCTTTGACAAGTAGAGCTACATGTGGATGCATTTTGTGAAGCTTCTGCTTGATGGGCTTAACACCTAGTGCAATAGACAAATGGTGCATGATTAGATTAGGGTCTAATCCCAGCATGTCTAAATATTTCCATGCAAAGTTAATCTTTTTGCTTATGAAGAATGTAGTGAATTCCTCTCTCTCTACCTTTGATAGTGATTCTGCCAAGTGAATAATCTGAGGTTCTACCTTTGTACACAAGTTGATAGGTTGAGTTGGCTCAATAAGAACAGATGATCTCTCCTAAAAATGACTTGGGAGTGCATCAAGTATCTCATCCTCAGGTGCCTCAGAGAGGTTTTCACCTTTGGATACATCTTTTATTTTGACTATTTTAGGCTCTGATACTGCCACGATGTGGCTTTCACCATCAGAGTGCCTATTTTTTCTTCTTTTGATTTTGTGACTAAGATACTTGATGTATGCCTCGGTCATATTGACACTTTCTTCACTAGTGGAGGATGTTACAGGTTTGACAGTGTGTAGGTAACAGGCAAGAGCGTAATCATTCTGGAACGTAAGGACTTCGTTAGATGGGGAGGTAGAGTTCCAATCTATAAGATCAAGATGGCAAAGTGAAAGAGGAGTGATGGCTTTGAGTGCATTCACGGTATAATCATCAAAGGCATGGACAAGAAAGCTGAGACCTAAAGCGATCTCAACCAGAGGTATAGTCGAATTCCTTTGATTCCTAGCGACCGTAGTACATGACATGTTAATATCTAGGGAGTCAGACTCATGTGACCCTATACTAGACCGTTCACCTACTTTGAGAAGGCTTTCATATGCATTAGCTGTATTTGTATCTCTATCAAAAGTGGCATATGACAAGCTATCAAACTCATATTCATGAGGGTTTGTTTCATCATTAGGTACTGTCATATCAAGAACATGAGTGAAATCAACCCGTTGTCCCCAGTTGGGATGAGTCCTACCTAGAACCTCTTCTATGTTCAGGTGAACACCTGTTGACCTAGGTACCTCGGTAGTTTTTGTAGCATCATTTGCCTCTTGTGTAATGAGAAGTGACTGGTATTCCTCATCAAACTATTCTTGAAAGTGTGGTGGTATGTATAAATCACCTTGATTACCAGGATTTAGAGTATATTTTTTTTTTCCACTCCTCATAAGTTAATGGAGCAAGTGAAGTGGTGGTATCAGAATCGTTGTCAGTGTCTACTGCACTGAAATGCAGTATAAATTTATCTGGCTCAGCAAAGAATGCTACCAAGTCTGGAGTAATGGGATAAGGAAAAGTATCCTCATCAGAGTTGTCTTCAGATTCTTTAGGTGTTGGTTGTTTATCTTCTCAAAGTACAAACTTGTTTATTCCCAGTTGAAATGTGAGTTTCTGGAAGCCTATACCTGTAGAGTCACGAGTTCTACGACCAATAGCTTCAAGTGGTTCAATCAAGCCTTTATGATTCGCATCTATGGGACCACTTCCTTTATAGCCAAAATGTTGCATAATAGATAAACCTTTGCCAAATTGCTCAGGTTTTATGTCATCATGAGGAGTTTGTTCAGAATTGTCTTCTCCTTTATAGATCCAAGCTTTGATAGCTCTATTTTCAGCTTCTTCTTCTAATGGTACTGTGGCTTGTACAAAAGTACCACCATACTTTGTTTTAGGAGTAACCGTAGAAGGTTTAGTGCTCTCATAAGGTCTCCCAAAAGAAGTGGGAGATAAAGGAAAAGATATAATAGCTAGCACAAGTTCAATCTGTTATCCTCCCATGTTAGTTTCTTTAAGTGTCAAACTCTTTCCCATTTCTTTTAATTTGTTCTCAAGGAGTTCAATAGATTCTCTGTTGGTAGGCACAAAGATGTTAGCAGATTTTGTGAGGGCATTGTAATCATAGCGTGTATTAATAGGTATAGTCACTGCAGATCCTTGGAATGGTAACTTAATGCACTAATGGTATGTGGAAGGGACAGCCTGCATTTCATGGATCCATGTCCTCCCTAACAAAATATTGTATGCCAAAGGAATGTCAAGCACTTGATAGACAACATCTCATTCAACAGGGCCAACTCTAATGGGAAAAACAACTAGCCCCTTGGATTTACGTTCTTCCTCATCATAGGCCTTAATAGTAATATTTTTGCGAGCATCAATGCAATCTTCACCATAGCCTAACTCAATAAGGAAACTAGCAGAGAAAATATTTAGGCCAGCGTCGTTATCTATGAGAACACAGTGAACACGCTTTGGACCAATCATGAATTCAATGTGTAGAGGATTATTATGCGGGTGGCTCAAAGAATGGTCATCTTCCTCAGAGAAAGACAAGTAATGTGAGGAGGTCAAGTGACCTACCATGGGTTGAAACCAATTGAGATCAAGATCTTTTGGGACATTTGCCTCAGTGAGGGCTTTGTCCAGGATTTCCCTATGAGCAGGGGAGATTTTTAGGAGCTCAAAAATAGTTATCTAAGCATTAGTACATTGCAATTGATCAAGAATGTTGTAATTGGTAGCATTATATGAGGAACCCACTTTTGGATTCTTATTAGCAGAATCAACCTTAGCTTTGTCTGAAGGTTGAGTTGATGTAGATACATAAGGCTCAGAGCCTTTGAGGATGATCTTAGCGTGAGATCATGTGACAACATTAGCACTCACTTGAGACTGCCCTTGTTCATAAAATTGAGGTGTAGACCCTCGTAAAGTGAAAGGTGTTTTGGACTTGGAAGTATCTTCCTTCCCCTTGAGAATGATGACATTACAATATTCAGCATCAACAAGTTCAACCATATTAATGACATTGTCATTATTGGTGTATGTATAGTTGACCTTAGCATCGGTATTTTTACCTTTAGATGATTCACCTTTTCCATGAGGAGGAAATGGGTCTTTGAAAGCTTGGTGATCAGAATTTTTGTTGTGACCTCCTACAGAAATGACTTCACTATCGATGAGATCCTAGATTTTATGCCATAATTTAAGACAAGTAGCTGTTTTATGACCTTTGTTTTGGTGAAAATCACAATAAGTGGATTCATTCCCCCAAGAGGGTCTTGGTTGTGGATCATAAGGTCATGAATTATCCAATGGAGTGAGTAAATGGTTTTCCACAAGAGTCTTGTAAACTGCCTCAAGAGGTTCTCCTAAAGGAGTGAATTCACGCTTGGGTCTAGAAGCCCAAGGTTTAGGTCTAGAAAATCATGTAGTACTTGGTTTGGAATCTGTCATAGCCTGTTCAGTGGCTTTGGATGCTTGCATCATGGTAGTGAGATTAAAATCAACCTTGGAAGGCTTAGGATTCATATTGTCTACAACACCATCATTCACAACATTTTGGTTCTTGTTGGGAAATTTGGGTTTATCTTTGCTTGAGGAAGAAGACCCTTATTTGTTTTCCTTTTGAAAGATCAATTCTCCTTTCTTGACCATAAATATCTCAATTCTTACAGCTTGTTTGATCATATCATCAAAGGTTAGAGGACCTTGTAGCTGTACTTGATACCCAAAGTTGGGGAGAAGATTATTGATAAAGATGTCCAACTTTTCAGATTCGGGTATATTGTGAGAATATCATGTATAAAGTTGTCTCCATCTTTGGAGAAATGCCAAGAAGGAGTCCCCGTGATTTTCTTTAAAATTGCAAAGATCTCGGATATGAACCGGATGTTGAATGTTGTGAGAATAATGTTGTAGAAATAAATTGGCAATTTCATCAAAAGTTTTAATGCCAGTTGGTATTCTAGAGAACCATTCCATAGCTGACCCTCCCAAACTACGTGGGAAAAGATGCATGAGATAGGTTGTGTCATGTATGAATTCCATGGAGAGAGCACCAAATTATCTCAAATGGTCTTGAGGGTCAGATGTACCCAAGTATTTGTCATATTTAGGAAGTTCAACTCCTTTGGGAAAAGGAGGCATGTAAATTTCTTTGTCAAATGGGAAAGGATAGATGCTTTCCAGTGTGAATTGTGTAACAGGTTTGTCTTTCTCTTTCAAGAGTTGAGAGAGTTTCTCTTGCTTAGTTTGCATTTCTTTGCGTAAGTGGGAAGTTTTCAGTTTCTTCCTCTTTCTCAACAAGTGTTTCTACAACATAATTGGAAGGTAACTTAGCCCCTTGATTGGCTAGTTCAAGAATGTATTTTTCTTTCTCCTTAGCTAGGAGAACACCCATCATTCTACAGAAATATTTGTTAGCAAGAGCTTGTGCAATCTCTTCTTTATTTATTTCTACCTCTACACCGTTAGGGGGTCTTGAGAATGGAACTTACCCCAAGTTTTAAAGAGATTAGCTCTGCTAGCCTCAACTGATAGGTTATGATTTGTCATCTTGCTAGAATGCAAGGATTCAATGTGTAAAGACTTGGTATGAAAATATTGAGTGTTCTCTAAATTTGGGTCTTCTTGGAACAAAGGATTTTGAACCCGACTAAGATCCATAGGAAATGACCATTTATTGTAAGGTCAACATACCGGAGAAGGAGATCGAGATGATTCCTCACTAGATGTAGCTGGTAATGGTGTGGAAAGAAAATATTCGTCTTGATTGATTGAAGGAAATTTTTTACCACTTTGAGTTGTGACAGTCAAAGTTTTGAACAAGAGATGTGAACTAGGACCAAACTTGAAACTGTCTCAAAGATTGCACAAAACGTGCCAAAACATGAATTATCCTTGGTGCAAATCATCAGAGATAAGGCTAGAATAGCCAAGAGATGACTATTGTGACACAAGGCATGACAACACAGATGAAAGAGATCAAAAAGACATGAGAGGAGACCAGTTTAAGCAAGAATCCCATAATCCTTAACCCAAGAAACCAAGTTTCAAACTATGTGAAGATGGAGGGAAGAAAAATAGACCCGTATCAGAGACTAGATTTGATAGAAGTACACTTGATTGACAGCTTTTAGCTCACTATTTTGGACAAAAGACTCCAGTTTCACGTGAAGAAATGCTCTTTCGCACGAAGATTCTCACCAACCCACGCAAAACTTTGCAGTATTCACACGAAGAATGACACCAGTTGATAGATGAAAAAGATGATAGAGTAATGGCACTATTTCCAAATGTCACACCACAGTATACTATGTATCGCGTGATGATTATCACCGAATGATGCAAAGAGTGGGAAATTTCACGTGAAACTATGCAAATGTTGAAAAAAGAACATTTACAGAATTAGACTGTTGAGACCAGTTTGCATTTCCCAAGATAAATTTATGCTATTTTCTGACAGATAGTTCAAGTTACAGATTGTTTTGGACATGTTCAAGATTGACAGTTTGTGTGTTTTGATGATAGTTTCAATTGTTCAAATGATACACCCACACAAAACACATTAAACAGAATATTTTTTGTACCAGAACAAGAACATCACAATCCTAGGATAGCCAGGACAATATTTGTTGAATCCCCACTTGAACCAAAGTTTAGCTATGCTTACTCTTAGCGGACAACTTAGAAGCTTGGAGGCACGGGCTCCTCCTTACATATGCACTCACTTCTCAGGCACACCAAGCTTTGAACCCCAAAGGAATTGCTTCCCAAAGGGTTGTTATCTCTACTAAAAGTTGTAAAAATGTGGGACATCTGTGTCAGTCTCTGACCTTCCGTGCCAATAGATAGAGGGTTTTTGGAAACTAGAACAATGGTTTGTAGTAAGGACATCCGTTCAGGTGGTTTTCATCGAGTCATTTTCCCAATTAAGGGGGCTCTCCCAATCCGTTCAAAGCAAGGCTTTCACCTTAACGATGTCAGGAATTTAACGCACCACTAGGGTACTAGAGGAGATTTTGGTTGCCATAATGAATTCACACCTGTCTATTGTGACACTAATCACAATAGCATTTTTTGTATACTGGTTTGGAAGGGCTTGGCTTTAGCCTATTACCAGTTGGGCATCCACTCTCACCGGCTCTGCTAAAGCTCTCGGGAGGTAGCCACTCTAGAAGAATCGCATGAATTTCTCTTACACCCAAGATCCATAAAGGCAAGGGGAGAGGATACATTCATGTAGTTCTTAGGATTACAATCTAAAAAACACTTCAATCATGCAATACAATGATTCATTTTAAGCACCAACTGAAGTGTTTTTTAACTACCAAAAATAGGTATAAGAAGTTGTGAAAACACGCAAAATTTCAACAAACATCCTGTAATAAACCCATTAGTAGTTTGTAATGCCTTTCTTCATTTCAACCTCCTGCAATAAACACGTTAAAATTTTTATGATGGATTTTTATTTATCTCAGCGTCCTACAAACCACTGTTAAGCTACTCAAAAGATATAATCAGAGAAACACAGATGTCAGAAAATAGCAGGTGGTTAGAAAATCGAGGCAATAAAATATCAAAATGAAAGCTCTAATATGTAATTTTGTGCGATAAAGTATACTAGATCGCGCGAAGAAGTGCAGCAAGCCACGCGAAGAACTAGAAAGTTCGCGCGAGACACTCAGAAATTTCCCACGAAACTAG
Organism: Thuja plicata; assembly: GCA_018584345.1. NCBI lineage: Eukaryota > Viridiplantae > Streptophyta > Pinopsida > Cupressales > Cupressaceae > Thuja > Thuja plicata. The sequence continues at coordinate 208,064 of MU223988.1, read as the reverse complement.
AACAGAGCTTGTACGGAAGCATGGACAGAATGCAAAAAAAATGAAAAAGTAAAATGAAATGAGGCCAGAATAGAATGTGCCTGCCCCACGATGGGCGCCAAAAATGTATGTGGTAAATTTAGCCTTTTTAATTCACCATACACTTCAACATAGTCCTTCTTCATCAGATACACACAAGACTGAATATGAGATTATTCATCCTATCTGCCTACATGATTTGACCTGTTGCCTTCTACTCAGACGGGGTTTTTGAAATAGCTCTCAAAATGAGAGTCTCACAACCATAGACCAATCTAGGAATGAAGGATTTTTCTCAATGAATGCAATGCAATGCAAAGTTATTCTAAGAATTGAAAGATGTAAGATAATCTAAGACATGATTTCAATGCAATTATTCTAGAAATTGAAACTATTCTATAGCAAAAATGAGATTATTCTATATGAGAAATGTGACAATAATTCGGTATTCTAACAATGCATGAAAATGAATGGTGTCATCAGGGAGGAATGAGAGTTCTTTTATAGACTCAGAGATGATCAGAATAGAAAGTTTCCTCTTTGAAATAAAACAGATAGAAAAGCCAGTTTAAAATAGAAAGCTTTATTTAAAAGAATACAATAAATTGTTTTCTCTTTGCTTTAACTATTTTCTTTCTTTGATTTAATTCTGTTTTATTTTATTTTAATTGTTTTCTTTCTCTTTAAAGCACAATTAATTCAAAGATTCTATTTCTGAGAAGAGATAAGATTTTGTTGACAATATTTAATTAATTAAATAAATATGACCTCATAAATGTGTTTTTCTCAATTATCTGAATATTTAAATTCAATTATTGAAAGGAGGATATTTATTTAATAATTAAAT
>MU223988.1:169979-207149 GCA_018584345.1 Thuja plicata | reverse complement strand
TTAATAATTAAATATTATTTAATTCCTTTTTATGTGTCTTAGCTAAAGAGGGTGAATTTAATTTAATTAAAGTGCTAGGACTTTATAATTAAATTAATTTGATCATAAGGTTTGTTTAGCTAAATAGATATTTAGGAATTAAACATAATGTATGATTAATGTAGATTTAGGATTTTCTACATTTGACACTCAGGTCGAGTAGACTCGGTTAAAACTCAGAATTGCCTAGTACAATAGGACTTTGATGATTCAGAAGAGTGACAAATGCAACAAAATTGGTTGGGGTTGCAAGATGCCAATTTTGGGGTGTTACAGCACTCAAATCCATAAGTGAGACCCAGATTTAGGTCCACACGGATCCCAATGAGAGACCCCACATTAATTCAGCCACAAAAATTAAATGTAGAAGTTGGCCAGATCAAGATAAACAATTTGGGAGGATGATTACCAAAATACAGCAACCCGTTGATAAAGCATACCTGAGCAATAGACAAACAATTTTGTAAAAGCATTACCGAGAAATAAAAATCCCATTGGTAAGAACATACCCAAGAAATAGAAATAACTTAGGCAAAGAGATCACTGAGACTCATCAGTAAATCAAGAACCTGAGAAACATAAGACAAACAATAAAATAAAGTAAACATTTTTTTTTTGTTAAGCAGGATTGCCAAGGACCTAAGATTCTCCTGGATTAGACACCTAGGGTACAAGAAATGATTCCCTAAATCATGTATCAGGTCCAACCTGAAATTAATCCAACTTAGATTGAGAAATCTAAGATGAGTCCGCAATCGGTATGTTCTTCCATTTTACCAGATACTTCATGTATTCCTTTCCTCTTGTACTTGTGCTAACTCTCTATTTCAAAATCTTCTCAACTTCCTCTATCTTCTTAGGATAATCACTTGGTACTATCACTTCTTCATCAAGTTCATAATATTCATATAAGTCTGAAATGTTGCATATAGGTGATATATCCATGTCATCGGGTAATTCCACTTCATAAGCATTTCCACTGTCAAATCTTCTCATTATTTTGTAAGGGCCAAATTTCTTCATCTTCAATTTACCATATGTTATAATAGAAAATCTACCTTTCTTCAAATGAACCATTATAGCATCACCAACTTCAAAATTTTCATGTCTTCTTGATCTATGTGCACTATCCTTGTATTTTGGATTGCTTTTCTTCAGCTTCTATTTTACATCTTCATGCAATGTCTTCATAAACTCACCAAATTCTTCTTCTTGAGCACTTCTTTTCTCTTATCCAAAAATATCTCTCAAGTCTGATATACCTCTTGGTTGTGTGCCATGAACAATCTTAAAATGTTTTTTTCCAGTACTTTTGTTTACTAAACTGTTGTATGAAAACTCTACTTGTGCCAACATCAAATCCCAATTACTTGGTGTGTCTCCAACTAAACACCTTAAAACATTACCCAAACTTTGGTTTACAACCTCTGTTTGTCCATCAGTCTATGGATGAAATGTAGAACTATACTTCAACTCAGTATCCAAGTTCTTCCAAAGTGTTTTCCATAAATATCTAACAAACTTATTGTCTCAGTCGGAGATAATACTCTACGGTAATCCACGCAATCTGACAATCTCCTTAAAGAAAATATCTGTTATATGTATTACATTTGATGTTTTCCTACATGGTATGAAATGTGTCATCTTAGAAAATCTATTCACAAGAACAAATATGGAATCATTACCTCTTGTTGTCCTCGGTAAGCCAAGAACAAAATCCATGCTGATATCACTCCAACATTTCTCTGGAATAGTAATCAGTGTATACAAACTAGTATTCTGACTCACTCCTTTTGCAACTTGACAAACTCCACAACTTTTCACAAATTTTTGAACATCCTTATACAACTGAGGCCAAAAATACCTTTTCTTCAGCAAACTCAATGTTTTATCTATACCAAAATGTCCATCCAAGCCACTACTATGTTTCTCCTTAATCAAATTAGTTATCATTGATCCTCTCAGTATGCGCAACTAAATAACTTTGAACAACATATCTTCCTGAATGAAATAATCTTCATACTTACTTGATTGATTTGAATTAGGTTCTCTGCACACTCTCCACTGCTCAGAAAAATCAGGATCACTTTCATACAAATTCTTCATATCATCAAAACCAAGAACCTCAATTCTTATTTCAATCAACAAAGATCTTCTTCTACTTAATGCATCAGAAACTCTGTTAGAAACTCCACTCTTATGCTTAATTAAAAATGTGAAACTCTGCAAATACTCTACCCATTTCATATGTCTCTGATTCAACTTATTCTGACTACCAAAATACTATAAAGCCTTATGATCAATATACAACACAAATTAATTTGGCATCAAGTAATGTCTCTATTTATTCATAGCTTGAATAATATCATAGAATTCTTGTTCATAGTTAGAATATTTCCTTTTTACATAATTCAACTTTTCTTTAAACAAAGCAACAGGTTTACCTTCTTGAGTCAACACAACTCCAATTGCACTTCCACTTGCATCACATTCAACTTGAAATACCTTATTGAAATCAGGTAAGGCTAACATAGGTAATTTGGAAACCTTCAGCTTCAAAGTCTCAAAAATCTTATCAGGTCCATGTGTCCATTTGAATTCTCTTTTGTCTCCTCTCATTGTCTCAGTCATAGAATTACAAATAGAACTGAAATTTATAATAAACTTTCTATAAAAACTTGCTAATCTAGGAAATTATCGTACCTCACTAACATTTTCAAGTGTAGGCCAATTCAGTATAGCTTCAACCTTCTCAAGATCCATCTTCAAACCATCAGCTGAAGTCACAAAACCAAAATACACAAGTTCTTCTTTCATGAAGGAACACTTCTTCATATTTATCAGCAACTTTTCCTCTTTCAATCTCTACAACACTTGCCTTATATGCATCAAATTCTCTTCTCTAGTCTTACTAAATATCAGAATATCATCCAAATATACAATCACACATTTATTCAAGAATTTCTTCAAAAATTTAATCATTAACCTCATAAATGTACTCAGTGCATTATTTAAACCAAAATGAATAACCAACCACTCATACAAACCTTCCTTTGTCTTGAAAGCAGTCTTCCATTCATCACCTTCTCTCATTCTGATCTAATAATACCCACTCTTAAAATCAGTTTTGGTAAAATATCTTGCTCCACTAAAACAATCCATTATGTCATCCATTATTGGTATAGGAAACCTATACTTCACTATGATCTTATTGATTTCTTTTGAATTATTACATATTCTCCATTATCCATTATTCTTAGGTTCCAATTCAACTAGTACAGCACATGGACTCAAACTTTCTCGGATCAAACCTTTGTTCAACAATTCATCAACTTGTCGGTTAAGCTCTTCATTCTTGGGCAGTGTTAACCGATGTGGTTCTTTGTTCGGTAAACTAGCTCTAGGAATCATATCCATACAATGACTGATATCTCTCATTGGTGGCAAACCATCAGGTACATTATCTAAAATTATCTCCTTGTACTCAGTGAGTAATTTCTCAAATTCTGCAGGAATTTCATCTTCTATATTTTTACTTGGTTTGTTAGGAATCAAAGCATAACAAATATCATTCCTTTTCAAATCCTTAACGAACTGTCTACCTTCCAACAAACAAACTTTCACAAATGTACATATCTCACCAAGAGATTCTTCAACCAAAGGTAACAAAACTTGCTTCTTACCATCAACCCAAATAGAATATCTATTCAATATTTTATCATGTATAGCATGTCTATCATATTTCCAAGGTCTACCCAACAAAATATGACAACAATCCAGAGGCATAATATCACAAAACACCTTATCATAATACTTTCCAATTTTTAGATTCACAAAACATTGTTCACTCACCATTAATGTATGCTCATCCTTGATCGATGAGATTTGATAGGGTTTCAGATGTTTCATCCTCTTCAACTGCAATTTTGTGACCATATTCTCAAATTCTAGATTCTTCGAGCTTCCACTATCAACAATCACCTTCCAAACCCTGTCTGTAACTCTACATTTGGTCTTGAACAAACTTTTCCTGACAGGATCTTTCTTATCTTTCTCACTCCATGGTATCCTTTGGATCATGAGATTACCTCCCTTCTCAGGTTCATTAGGTGACTCCTCTTGCACCAAATGATTTATTCTACCACTGATATTCTTAATCGCATGTGTGCACTCAAAGGATTTATGTCCTTCCTCAAAACAATTATAACAAATTATTTGGAACCCTCTTCTGTTATAACCACCTCGGGAGTAATTTCCTCTTCCTTGGTATGAACTTTAACCTTTCCATTCAGTCTTTCCTTTATCTTGAGATGTGTCTGAATTTGACTTGTCTAGTTCATATCTACTATTTTCACCATGAGATATACCTCTTCCTCTAGGGAATCTACCACCTCTGCCTCTTTGCCTTTTCTCATATCTCTTGTTCAATTTCTCCTCAGATTTTAGGGAAAACTGATATGCCTCCTCAATGCTTTCCATCTTGACCAAGCTAATCTCATCTTGTATAGAACTTCTCAATTCATTTATATATCCATCTACTTTTTCCACCTCATCTTCCACATGTCCATATTTGATGTCCAATCTGTATAATTCTTCAGTATAGTCTTTCATCGATCTATCTTTCTGCTTCAAACTTTGCATTCTCCTAGTCAGGTTAATCTGATAATCACAAGGTAGAAACTTGCCTTTCAATTTGTTTACAATCTTATCCCATACCTTGATTTTGTCTTTACCTTTCTTCTTTTGATCTAATTGTAGATGCTCCCACCATAAGGATGTATGACCTTTCAGTTTTGTACTTTCAATCTTCACCTTCCTATCCTCTGATACATTCTCATACTCAAAGTAATTTTCCATCTCAATTATCCAATCAGTTAACTCATCAGAATCCAAATTTCCACTATACTCAAGAGGATTAAAATGAGGTGTGGATTTCAAACTTGTCAATGCTCTCAAAAATCTTTCTTCTTCCTTATCCATCACATGTGCAGGTGCAACTTCATCTTGAACTTATTTAACTTCATCATCACTAACATCCTCAAGATGTATTCCTCTATTCTAGCCTATCTCAATAGCTTCCAATCTTGCAGCCATCTATCTAAGCATATCACCTAGACCTAGATCTGCATTTCCTCTCCCATGAACCATCTTGAATCCCTCTACAATTGTAGGTCAAATCACAATCTTCTACCCCACAAAAATATCAACAACTAGGGTTAAGGTTTAGAAGAAGTAACTTAGATCTCACCAATGCTTTGATACCACCTAACGCAAGAAGGTATGCAAGAGGGGCCTAAGGCTCTCCCAAGTACCAAACCAGCTTGCAGACACAATGCAAAAACAACAACAACACAGTGAAAGAAGAAACACCAGAGATCCTTTTCATTAATTAATCAAACTCATTACATTCTAGGTTGTAAGGCCTTCCCCATTTTGGCCATATATTCAATGAATTATAGATTTATCTTCATACATGCGAGATCACAGACCTATCTTCCAGATAATTCTATACTTAATCTTCTATCTTCTTCCAAAACTGCCCCCTAAAACAACAACATAGAAACAAATATATACAAGAGTCCGCCAAAGAGGTCAGCACTCAAATCCATAAGTGAGACCCAGATTTAGGTCCACACAGATCCCAATGAGAAACCCCACATTAATTCAGCCACAAAACTTAAATGTAGGAGTTGGCCAGATCAAGATAAAAAATTTGGGAAGATGATTACCGAAAGATAGTGACCCGTCAATAAAGCATACCTGAGCAACAGACAAACAATTTAGGAAAAGCATTACCATGCAACAGAAAACCCATCGGTAAGAACATACTCGAGCAACAGAAATGACTCAGTCAAAGAGATCACTAAGACTCGTTGGTAAAGAAAGAAGCCGAGCAACAAAAGACAAACTATAAAACAAAGTAAACATCTTTTTTTTTGGTTCAGCAGGATTGCCAAGGACCAAAGATGCTCCTGCATCATTCTTCCACCTTCCCCTATTCATTTATCCCCTAATTTATGCTTCCAATTTCCTATTAATTTGCTTCTTCCATTTCCCCTCAATTATGCATTGATTTATGAATACTAATTATGCATTCCTTTCCAATTTTGCAAATTGTCTCTCATTTCTATAAATTGAGATGCAATTCTCTTATTCAAGTTAGAACCACTATCTCCTAGTATTCTTGTTATCAACTTGGCTTTTCAATACTTGTACATTTTTTTCATTGACAAAGAGAAACAATAATCTACTCTATGGAGAAGAAAGGATAGCATTTGAGCATCACTTGAAGGGGGTTTTATGTTTTTCTTGCATATGTTTTTGAATGATGCATAGATTATTGATATGATGTTATTTTTGCTGACATGATCTTGTCCATCTCCGAGAGCACCCCTTTGGAGGGATATTACTGACTATCAAAGAGAACTTGTCCAAGCTATAGTAGGATGAGATAAAGCTATTGAGAGATGTGGGATTGTACTAGGTAGAAATCCTACCACAAATGAGGTTCCATCGATCCATGATATCAGCAATGATCGAGAGGTGGGATGAGGACACTTGTTCCTTCCATCTTCCATCAGGAGATATCATGATCACACTAGAGGATGCATACATGATCCTATGACTTCCAGTCTGAGGCGAGCCTGTGAGACCAAGAGTGTAGTGGGGTCCTCCTGAGGTTGTTTTATATGGGGAGTATTATTTGGGATGAGTACCATTGATGAGGACCCGATCAGATCAGATCACTCTATCAGCCATACTAGCAAGTCTGACACCCTTGGTACGGAGAGTGATGCTATGTATACTCTCTTTGGTTGTAATACCCAACACAAAGGGTACAATATTCTTAGTACCATTCACCTATCTCGTACATAGGATGGAGAGTGATAGGATTTTTTTCTCATCGGGCTGCAGCATGTTAGCCTATCTTTACCATGAGTTGAGTCAATTAATGAGATTTCAGCGGGAGAGTCTTACAATATGCACCTTGCTACAAGTTTGGATGTTTGAGAATTAAACATCTACACGACCATAGGGTGTTCCAGTGACGGTAGATGCAAGCACACTAAGAGCTTTTGCATATCCGCTAGCAGATGTCTGGCAGTACAGGGATATCCTCTTTTGGTGGGTACACTTTGACTGTATACTAGGTATTGATGTGATATGGAGACTACACTATCGAATGACAAAATGGCTAGAAACTTGACACCAGCTGAGACACTCCTAGCAACACAAGCTACTAGAGGGTCCTACCAGTCATGCAGTGATGTCATATTGTTATAATAGAGTGATGAGATAGTTTGGTCTAACACACAAGTTTCCCCAGACAGTACCTCGGTATATATATCTAACGAGATACTATCAGAGACCTAGCGCCATATGTCGACCCACAGTAAAAGATATTATAGATAGAAAGATAGATGAGACCAGGGATATAGAGGTAGCTCCCAATGTATCATATTCAGGTGTTAGCGGGGATTATATCAGATATTGGAGTCTACAGGGGACCCACCCCATCTTCCCCGATGACTACCCTACAGGTGATCTAGGTCTTTCAGAGAGGACACACCAAGGTGGTGACATATTAGAGGAGGAGGAGGAGGATCATAGAGATGACAAGGAGCCCATCCCTGATGGATATTCCATGGAGGAGGAGAGGGAAGAGGAGAGAGAAGAAGAGAGAGAAGATGAGGGAGCATATGAGAGAGTAGAGGACATGCCCCTAGGTGCTAGTATAGGTGTAGATGATCAGGAGATCTATGTTGTACCATTGAGATCACGATGACCTCCCTATGCACATATAGAGACACCACCACCTAGACCTATACATAGAGAGCGAGGAGAGGGAAGTCACTCCATGCCCCCACCATCTAGATCCTTTAGTGACACCCAGGAGAGAGATCTAGGTATGATATATGTAATTTATTAGAATATTGCAAGTAAATATTTTTCTAGAAGAATTACTAAAAATATAGGTATGTTTGTATTCTGCAGCTAGTGTAATGGAGTGGAGGATCTTTGTGTCCAAGGTCCTGAAGGATAAATTTATATCCTACTGACTACTAGCTAGCGAGCAGGAGTCCCTTATTGTACAGAGGGATCCCGACAGACATACAAATATATTTTCATGCGTCTAGCGAGAGCTAAGGTTATGCAAAGAAAAATAAGAGAAATTGATGGCTAACCTAAAGAGAGCTCAGGAGTGTAACTATGAAATGAGCATATCAAGGAGTCATACATAGACTTCCATACTGAGATCCTCATCCTCACACCACATAGCAGAGAGAGTTGGGAGCCACCGACCGTCAGAGCATAGAGATAGAGATTGATAGACATGGCACATGTGCCATATATGTACCAAACTCATGAAAGTTTATATATATATGAAAAAAAATTCTTGCCCAGTTAGTTCTATGATTGATTACTTGTACTTTTCATCAATACACAAAAACTTAACATAAAGAAAGAATGAAATTATATATGAATGCATTCAAATCACATAACCTACAAAACAGACATAACTATTCTATAGGGAATACATAATTACACAAAGAAAGAATGATGTGCTAGGGATAATAGTGTTTGAGATGCATAATATTAATAGGTTCCTTAAGGGGAACACTATTCATATCAGCAATCTTATAAGCACCTAAAGTAAAATCCTTAATTACCACAAAAGTTCCAAGCCAATTAGGGCTAAATTTCCCTTTTTCACTAGGTAAAGCTTTTACATTCCTTTGATTTTCATGTAAGACTAAATCACCTCCCAAAAATGATCATTCAATTACGTTATGATTATAATATTTTTGAAGTGATTTATGATAAGCCTTAATATGCTCCAAAGCATTTATTCGTTCTTCATCCAACATTTCTAATTCCTGTAATTGTTGTTCCCAGAAAGTATCCTTTTCAATTATCCCATGAAATGAAAAACATAAAGAAGGTATTTCTAATTCTAATGGCATAATAGCATCAGTACTATAAAGAAGATTATAAGGAGAAGTACCCTTGGCAGTACGAACACTAGTCCTATAAGCATAGAAAGCTTAAGTAAGTTGGGTATGTCAGTCTTTCACATGCTTATTAACTATTTTTCTTAAGATTTGTTCAATAATTTTTTTTGATGCTTCGGCTTGACCATCAGATTGAGGGTAGTAGGGAGTAGAAAATCTATGTGAATACAATATTTCTCTAAGAATTTTGTGACTTCTTTATTATTGAAAGAAGTGTCGTTATCTGAAACTATCATTGAAGGAATACTAAATCGTGCTATAATATGATAAAGAATAAGATCACAAATAACATCCACAGTAGTAGAAAGGAGATTAATAGCCTCTACCCACTTTTTAAAGTAATCTATAGCCGTCAGGATGTACATATGTCCTTGAGAAGAAGCTAGTGACATTTTTCCAATAAGATCAAAGCCCCAAATACTAAAAGGTCACGGAGCAACTTGATTACAAAGTTCATGAGCAGGAGCATGAATTAAATTACCATGTTGTTGACACTGAGGACACTTCTTAACAAATTTAAAATAATCTTGTTCCATTGTTTGCCAATAATATCCCATTCTAAGAAGTTTATTAACTAAAGATTTCCCACCAAAATGTCCCCCACAAGAACCAGAATGAGCTTCTGCTAAAGCTATCATAATTTTGGTTCTACCAAGACATTTTAATAGAAAACCATTATAAGAATGTTTGTAAAGTGTATCACCCAAAATGATATAACATGATGCAAGCTTCCTAATACGATTACGCATGTTCCTTGTTGTTGATTCAGGAATAGTATTATCTTTCAAAAAATGAAAGATATGCAAATACTATTCATCCAAATGCAAGTTAAAACAATCAGCAGTAACCTTATTAGAACTTGGAGGGTATTTAAGAGTGTGTATAGTAATTTAAAAGTTTTCCACATTATTCTCGAGACAAACCAAGGAAGTTACGCTTGCCATGATGTCTGCGTGTCGATTATCTTTCCTAGGTAAGGTTTGAATCATATAAGAAGAAAATTATAAAAGAATATCAAGAGCCAAATCTTTATATTGCATCATTTTATCATTCTTAGTCTGATAACCCCCTTTGATTTGTTCAACAATCAATTTTGAATCCCTGTAGATTTCCAAATTTTTAATATGAAGGGATAAAGTTGCTCGTAAGCCAGCTATAAGAGCTTCATACGCCGCAATATTGTTAGTACAAGGAAAGGTCAATTTATATGACATAGGGATTAGTTTCTTTATAGGAGGGACCAAGATAATGCCTACACCAGAACCTATCTTGTATCTAGAACCATCAAAATATAATTCCCAAACATCTTCTTGCTTAGTAACCAAAATATTCTCATCAGGGAATTCTATTGAGGTGATACTCGTATTAGAATGAGGACAAGGAGCTTCAGCTAAATAATCAGTTAAGGCTTGTCCTTTAATTAAATTTTGAAGAATGAAATTAAGATCAAATTTTGCAAGTAACATCACCCACTTAGCCAGACGACCAGAGAGATCAATTTTTGAGAAAAAGGTGTTTTAGAGGATCAAATTTAATAGTCACATTAACCTCAACACTCAATAGATAATGCCTGAGTTTTTGAGAAGCATAAACTAAGGCCAATCATTGTCTTTCCAAATTCATATATCTTGTTTCATAATTAAGTAAAGTATGACTAATGTAGTACACTAGTCTTTCCTTACTTTCGCTATGATGTTGAGCCAACAATGCACTCACAGCATGGGAAGTAGCAGAAGTATATAGATAGAAGGGTTTATTAAGTTAAGTAGGTTGCAAAATAGGAGGATTAGCAAGATACTCCTTAAATTGCTCAAAGGATTGTTTACATTCCTGATTCCAAGAAAAAGTGGTATCTTTTCTAAGCAAGGAGGTGAAAGGAACAGTTCTATCGCTAAGTTAGAAACAAAGCGATAAATAGCTTGTATTTTTCCTTGTAAACTGTGTAATTGAGAAATATTCTTAGGAGGAGGCATGTTAACAATAGAATCAATCTTTTTAGTATCGACCTCTATGCCTCGCTTAGAGATTATAAATCTTAATAATTTACCAGAATCAACTCCAAAAGCTCATTTCTTAGGATTTAATCTCATATTATAACTCCTAATTCATTCAAATATTTGTCTTAAAATAAACACATGATCCTCTCTTTGTATAGATTTTGCCAAGATGTTGAATCTACATAATCTTCCAAAATCTCATGAATGTAATCATGAAAAATCAAGGTCATAGCACATTGATAAGTTGCTCCCGCGTTTCTTAATCCAAAGAGCATCATGACCCAACAAAATGTTCCCTAAGGTGTTATAAATGTGGTCTTAAGTTGATCTTCAATAGAAATAAATATTTGACTATAACCTGAAAAACCATCCATAAAAGATAATAAGGCATGACCTGTTGTTGAATCCACAATCATATCAATATTAGGTAACCAGAAACCATATTTTAAGGATGCCTTATTTAAATCTCAAAAATCAGTGCACATCCTTATCTTATTCTCTTCTTTGGAAACAGCCACAATATTAGAAATCCATTCAGAGTAATCCATAGAGTGGATGAACCCAGCACCTAATAATTTTTCAATTTCAGCTTTAACTAACAAGGCAATTACCAAATTCATCATTTGGATTTTTTGTTTCACAGGTTTAACATTAGGTTTGAGAACAATATTGTGAGTAACAATCTTAGGATCTATACCCGACATATCTGAATATGCCCAAGAAAATATATCCTTATATTCAAGCAAGAGGGAAACCAATTGATCATGATCATCTTGGTTCAAACATTTACCTACTTTGATTTTTTTTCAGAGTCATTCTCATCCATTTGAACTTACGTAGTCTCAGTTATTAATAAATTAATTTTCATGGGAGAGTCCAATGGAAAAGGAGAAATATATTGTTCATCGTGTTCTCAAAAATAGGCGTCATTATTCAGACAATAAGGCTTTCTTCTTTTATTATGAAACGTAGGTAGATCTTGATAAGCCCCTAAAAAATCAGCTAGGGCTTCATCCTCAGGAAAAATATCCGAACTAGGTTTTTGAGCCATGTCAAGGAGAAGCGTATTAACCAATTTTAAATGTCCACCACAAATATGATTGACATTAAGAGAAAAATCCAATGGTTGTTTATAAGGATTGAATCCTAGCCCATAAGTATAATTATAAACTTCATTGTCCAAGGGCACTTGTATACCTTGTTCATATTTACCACATCCTTTCCCATTGAATCCTGATTTCCTTAGTAGATGATAACCAGAAGCATATCTATCAGCCATTTTAGATTGATTTAAAGGAGCCTCATATGTCACAATGTCATAACAATCTGGTTTTATTGTCTCAACTATTTTTGTAAGCAGCAACAAAGTTACTTTTTAATTCCTCAGAAAGTGGAGAAGGAATAAAAACTTGTTTTTCAAACCCACTTTGTTCTTTCATAAACTCTAAATCACAAACTTTGTATTCTCCCATAAAAGAAGGATTAAAATACAATGTTCCTTAATCATCTTCAATCAAAGAAGAAGATGGAGCTTCAATTTGCTTAACTTCAGGGGGTTGCTCAAGTTCCTTACTTGGTTGTTTAGGTTCAGAAACCTTAGCATGTTCCACATTTAAGCAAGGATTCGGCGCATCATCCACATGTAGTGTATACATTAGAATGTTACAAATGAACCTAACCTTATGATGAAGAGAGAAGGAATTGCATGCATAGTATGTAACCAAGGTCTTCCTAACAAAATGTTATAATTGAGAGGTTCGGGCATAACATGAATAGGTGTGTTAAGAAGAACTGGACCAACCTTAATAGGTAGTGTAATAACACCCAAAGTTTTCTTTGCAATGTTATCAAATCCATGGATAGGTATATTATCAGGTTGAATGGTTGTAAGATCGGCCTTAATAGCCTTAAGCATATCCATGCTACAAACATTTAGCCCAAATCCATTGTTAATTAATGTTCTACGAATGATACTATGATTAATAGAAACATCAACCATAAGAGCATCATATTGATTATGCACCTCGACAGTAGGTAAATCATCATCAGTGAACACAATAGGAGGTACAGAGGGTATAGTATGCATGAAATCCAAAAATGAATTAATATTCTCTTGATTAGGAGGCAAAGCAGGAAGAGTAGATAAAGCTTTATGTAATGCCTCATGATATGTAGGAGAAGTTTGAAGTAATTCCCATAAAGATATCTTAGCTGGAGTAGCGCGTAATTGCTCAACTAAGTCTTACTCCTTAAAGGAAGAAGGTAACCTAGGTGCTTGAGGAAGCAGGGGTTGAGAAGGAGGTAAAGAGGCTAGGACAGTAGGTTGAGGATTATTCCGTGTACGATAAGCATGTGAAATGGAATCTGTATTATCAAATAAATCCAAAGGATCTTTAGGTTTACGCTTAATAGTTATTCAAGGACATCCTTTTACCGTCATTAAAGGTTTAGGGAATAACATTCTAGGTGAATCAATGTTGAAAATAGTGGAACATGAAGGTAACCATGCACACACCCAATGGTAAAGGCCAATAGGAGAAGTTGTAGATGAAGATGAAATAGGAATAGGATCCATGGAGATCTCATTCGAACCATTTTCACTCTCACTTCCATGTACCTCATTAAGGGATATTTTCTCTTGTACAATAAAATCCTCATCAAAGTATTCAAAAAAAAAGTCATACATGTTTAACACAAAATAAAATTACAAGCATGTAAATGTTTTTGTGTTTTTACATAAATTTTGTAATTTTAATGTATTTTTGGAATATAAATGCAAGAGCATAAAAGAAAACCTACTTCTATATGCATGAAAGATCTAATATGAAATGTAAATCTAACACCAAAGAGAAATATTTATCTATCGTGGGTTCACCAAAATGTAAAGAATAAAATTGATGGTCTCCTAAATAGGGTTTGCACAATAGAGATTTGCATATAAAAGAGACCTATGCCATATTCAACAATTTACATTTAATTGTTATGATAAGGGATGTAAATCTAGAAATGAAAGAAAAGAATAATGGAGTAAAATGCCTACCCCACATCATAGCAGATCTGAAAATACCATTTTTCTGAATCCTATGTTGAGATTCTGGAAAATTTGAGACCAGATATAGAACAGAAACGCAGAGACAGACAAAACCCATAAATCTTTTTTCGATCCGACATAGTTATGATTTTGACCCTCAAGTCAATGTCACCATTGACCTAGAATTTCTAATTATGACCTAGGGCAGAATCGACCTAAAAATTCTCTGATAGGAAATCTATTTTTGGATCCCAAAAATTTTATGAAAAGGGTATTCGAATCTACACTCTGATCCATTGTTCTAAACCTGTACTTCCCAAAATAGCACCTGCAAATATCTAAAAAAGAGGGGTTTTAGGGTGGCTATGTAGGTTTTTTCCTTAGTCAAACCCCTATTTTGGTGATCTCCACCTCGACAAATAGATGAATATAGTAGATTGTATGTGTGTGTTGCTCTTGGAAAGAGCTTCGAATGTGTAATGTCAAGATCTAATCCTCTAGATTAAAACCCTAACAAGAATTGAAAATGTGAAAGAAATGCATAGATTTGAATATGATAAATAAAGCATACCAAGCCCCCAAGGCTAAATTATTCCTACCAAACTCACATTCCATAGTTGCTACCCCATGATAGTATCTTTTGAATGCTTGAATGTTGAAATGGTGGATCCAAGAAGAAGGAAGGAAGAACTCTCTCTTGCTCCAAAGAAGATCCATAATAGCTTGTCCACAAAATGATTTTACGTATCAATGCATCATCATATCTTGTCATTCTATATCATCCTCTTTCTTTCTTGTATCCTCATCATGTCATAATCGTAATTGCATCATATCATCTTACGATTTTCTCTCATGCAGGAATGAAGGCAAAGAGAGTGTTTATATAGAGATCTCAATATAGACCTATGACAATGCGAGGGACCCAAATTAAAATTTTTCCTTGAATTATGGTCTAATTACAATCACCAACCAAGGAGGGGATTTATTAATCCAAATATCAGGGAAAACACTTCCGCATTCGGACCCGGGGACCTATTTTCAAGTTTACAACCCTGATAAGCTCCAGATTTGAAAGCAAGGACCAACACTTGACATAGGTCAAGGTTGACCTTGACCTTGACCTAGGTCAAGTTCAACTTAAATCCTCACCTTAGGTTTCAGGCAAGTCACCTTGAGAAGTCTGCAGGATTCCCAGGTCAACTGGGGACCTAGGAAGGTGAGAAAATATACCAGAATGTTGGATAGAGGCACAAAGGCCATAGAGGAGATATGATGAAGATTAGTAGAGCTAGTACATAGGTTCTACCTAAAAATAAAACCACAGAGAGGGAAATTAAGGAGGATCCTTGGGATCATAACCCTAGTTTCACCTAGAAATGCAGAATCAAGTGCATATGCATCCTAAATGTAAATCTAATATGCAAGTGTACTAAACGAGGGTGCTAAACCTACCAAAATAGAAGTGCTTCCATTTTAAGATGATACACTCATTTCAATGGCTCTAATGTTAGACTAGATAGGTTTTCATGTTGTGTAGGGTTTTGTGGTTACCTAGATATACATATTCTTCCTTTTTCTGGTCTTATAGCCCCATCCAAAACAAAACAAAAATCCAAAAACCATGAAACTCAAGACAAGACTATTGTAAGACTTTCGCTCCAAACTCACATGATAGAGGCATCTAAAATGAAAGATGCATGCCAACTTAAGGGAAAACCTCGTACCACAAAAATACTATAAAGATTAAAAAAAAAATTCCCCAAATCAACGTTATAATGCATCTTGCAGAGCAGCATAGAACAACACAACAATTTTACCTATCAATACATAACAATGATGATGTAGTATCTGGTGGTTGCCAGGAAGAATAAGATGCCTTTGCAATGAGAGATATACTACTCAACACAGAATAAACATGAGGTATGGGCACTGAGAGAAAAGGGGATTAACAGAGATTTTTGGGTACTTAAGTTTTAATATAGAGTATTCAATTTTTAGAAGGATACACAAATACAATTTCAATCTGGTGAATTTAAATTGTCTATGGTCCTTTTGAGTTTGACATTCTGAAAGAAGCAGCCCCATACACTCTCTAGAGTTGAACAATTTACAGTCAATTTACTAGGAAAATTAGAAAGAACCAATTAAATTGAAATTCATAATCATTCTATATGTATACTTACCTGGATTTTGTGATAAAGGGTTTTCAATACTTAGATCAACACCTGCATGGTTTTCTTCCATAATATGTGGGTCAACAAGAAAATGCCTTCTCAACTCAACATACCTGAAAAATTATTTTCTTTAATTTTGCATGGAATAGAAATACTTTTCTTATGTAGAATATGGAACGATTGTAAAAAAAATATTTAAATTTGCAAAGAATTAAATATTCCTTGCAGAAACTACAGGTTTCAGAGTTGATGTTAAAACATGTAAACTATTTGAAGTAGTGAAAATAGAGTATGTTCTTAAATTTCAAAAACTCTCAAAGCACACATGAGTCTATTGACATCAATATTATCATTCAAAGGAAGAGCATAGAAAAATAGAATGACACCATATGTATATAACTAACAAAGATAGAGAAATATGCAAAAGAAAATGGCGAAAATACCGTTGGCATATTATTTGAGAGGGTCGACTTATTTTAAAAGTCATATTATGTTCAAAGTAAAAATGAATAATTCATATTACATAGAAAATGACACATGGGTTACTCAATGTACTTCCAATCACGCCTCTCAATTTCAACAAATTGTCATGTCATAGAGGCTAAAGTTTATTCCAGGTTTATATGCGTCTTTTCTTTTCCATTGCTCACAACCTACAATTTTTTTGGTGCATTTCTATTGCACTTCTCAATGCCCTTGTTTTTGTGTTTGTATCTCTTTGTTTTTGTTTGTGTTTGCTTTCCATTTTTTAATTTGATGCCCCAAATTTAATAAGGATATTTTTTTTTTCATAAAACTTAATCATTAGAAAATCCCTCGTCTTCTTGTGTGTTGTGTTATGTGTTTTGACTCAGATTATGGGGTGGGCTTAAGGTGTGGTTAGGAAACACATAGGCTAGCATCATATGAAAATAAAAATGTAAACCAACCATGATTTGTTTGAATTTATTTTCCTTTACCGTTCAAATTATTGTGGCCATTGACAGCTTGCACTTCTTCTATTTATTTTTTATTTTTTAAGCTTTTATGTCTAATGTTTTATATTCTGGTAATAATCAGACCGCTCTATTATGCTTTTTAGCAATCTATGTAGGTTTTTTCAACCATAGAATAAAAAAATCTACAAGAAAATTTTTATTACACCTAACTTTCCACAAATCAGTCGTACAAATGATTTTCTCTCCAAAAAATCCTTTCTTTTTTCCTTAAAGATTGTTCACTGCAATTTTTAACAGTTTTTTTGCATTTAAGCATTTTGTTAAAAATACCATTGCAATCACATTTGAAATCTAAATCAACTTCTTGTCTTTTGAAAATATTGTTGACTACTTTTTTACACAATTCTTTCGCATTTAAATTGTGTAAAAAATCCATGTATTTCGTGTCAACTGTAGCTATATTATTGTGGAGTAAGTGTGAGTTTTGGGTAAACAATCTATGTAGGTGTTTTATTCTGTTACCTTTTCTTAATCTCTTATCTCTAGTTAAATGAGTGAAGTTGTACAAGAGGGGGTGAAAATTGAACAATACGTGCGTTGGTGTTGGTAGTCCATAGTCAAACAATTATATGCAGTCGTAAAGTTGAATTTTGTTTATTTAATTCTTCTTAATGGAACCCTATCAAGTTGAATTTTTTTCACGCCATGTGCTTTTCATTGTCTTGATTACTATTGAGTGCTTCTAGAATCAAATTTTTATTCTAATTAGTCAGTGGCTTGATAGGATTAAAGAGGGTTGGAAGTTGACCCAGAATTCATAATCTTGTTCCTTCTATAAATCAGTTGAATTATAAATCATGAAGCATGGAAGTCTAATTGCCAACACTTTTATTTCTCTATCATGCTCTATTTTGTTTAGGGGTTAAGAAAACACTTGTATGTTATTACTATTTTTAGATACATAGATTTGTATTATGAGTATTTTTACTCAAGATGTTTCTATATGGAAAGGATTGAATGTTTGTTAGGTTATTTTAGGGGATAAGAGAAATATGGAAATATTCATTATTTGGGTGTAAAGAAAATTCTAAACTATTAAGTGTATTAAGCACATTTGTTATCTAGCCCTAAAAAAATTTCTACATGCATCTTTATTTTATTTTATGTCTTATCATGAGTTGAAACATTGTTGTATCTCTTTTAACATAAGCTTAATGTGACTCTTCACCTGAATCTTTATGTCTCTATGAAGAGATAATTTTGAATGCAAAAATTCAATTGTGTTTAGTACTTTCCTGCGAACACCATGTTTGTAGCTTTGGAATTTTTTCGGTCTACAAACAAAAATTCTAACTCTTGTTTGCCAGTTTCTTTTATAGATTTAGCATTTTCCTCTCTTTTTTAGGTCATGGAAAATCCTCAACAACCAATTCATATTACTGAAATTTCAATTAGTTCCTTAGAAATCAGTGTTCCACAGCCATCTACTTACTCAAATGTGTCTATCAATTGGAATGGGTTTTATGAAACAGAACTCCAAAATGTTGCAACTAGTATTTCCCTTAGTTTCCAGCAACATGTTGAACAGTTAAAGGTTACCAGTGCTCATACTTGTGATGTCAAATATTTGGAGATCATGGCCCTGGAAGAAACACTGCATGAGTTGCATACATACTACATGAAATATTCAAGATTTTGTACTTTTGTACAATAAATGTATTATGACAAATATTACAGAGAAGGCAATGCTCCTATTATTTGATGTGTGTTTCAAGCCTACCTAAATTGCCCATAACACATTGTGTATTGAAGTGTCCCTTCATAGTTACCTTTATTTGGACTTATGTTGCCCCTATTACAAAAAATGAGAAGTTGAAGTTTTTGGGCTCTTGTAATTAGCATAATCTTCAATTCCTTCCTCTTAGTTCCACCACCTACTACTATAAATGTTTTTTGTACAAATTTGATTCCACTAGCAATACAAGTGCAAATTGTATATTTCCAACACTTTTGCATTTATATGCTCGATTTAGCCCTTTCTGTTGTGTGTATTCAAATTAGACATTATATTTTTATTACACTATTAATTGTTTAAATTTCACGCCCAATCTGTATTTCATTTTATTTCAAAAACAAGTTTATATAACGCTTTGTTATGATTAAAAAAAATCAAGTTTTATCCTATTCACACCTTCACATTTGAGTTATCACTTTACCCTTTCTTATGTTCAATATAAATGTACACTGAAGTTGTTAATTATTTTGGGATGATTTAAAATAGAGGCACGATATTTATTCCAACTCGCTTCAATTGTACACTTCCACAAATTTATACACCCTTATGCCAAGTTTCATGATTTATACTTGTAATAGTTATTTCTTACTATTCTCACATAATATTTCTCTTACTATTATTGCTTACAACCTATCTTATGTTCACTCCGAGATCGTTTGAATCACCTCCACAATATAGATTATTAAAATGATACGTACTTTTTTTGTAGCTCTCACCCTTAGATAATTAAATGGCAATTTGTTTGATAATGGTTTTGTTTGCTAACAAATGGTGATGATGTATGTCACAACACCTCAACCTACTTTAATCAAATTATGTATTTAATTGTCTTCTCACACTATGTATTATGTTTTCTTCCCATCTGTAGTAACGTACCTATCTCAACTTAACAAGTTCTACGAAGACATACTCTCTATTTGTTGGGCGGAGGTACGTCTTCTTATCTTTCCATCTTATTTATCATTGCAACTTACCTTCACCCAATACAATTTGTATTCATAAATGCCTACAACATTTATTTTGTTCCAAATATATTTGATACATCATGTATGGAAAATAAATCATGCAGCTCTCGCCCTTAGATAATTGAATGGAAATTTGTTTGATAATGGTTTTTTTTTTTCTAACAAATGGTGATTATGTATGTCACAACATCAAAACCAACTTTAATCAAATTATGTATTTAATTGTGTTCTCTCATTGTGTATTATGTTTTCTTCCCATATGTAGGAATACACTTGTCTCAACTTAACAAGTTCTACGAAGACATACTCTCTATTTTTTGGGTGAAGGTGTGTCTTCTTATCTTTCCATCGTATTTATCATTGCAACTTACCTTCACCCAATACAGTTTGTATTCATAAATGCCTGCAAAGTTTATTTTGTTCCAATCGTATTTCATATATCATGCATGGAAAAAAATTGTGGTCTCCAATTACCATTTCAAAATATTTACATATGTCTTAATTTGGATTATCCTCGCTACTTTCAAAATTTTATTTGTACTTCTATTCCACAAAATTTTGAACAGCTATTCAAATATATAGGTCAATTGCCTCTCCTTTAAGCCATGTCTTACTCTTTGATGAACAATGTGATAAAGCTTATCAATGATGAAAACTTATATGTACATCCCCTTCTTCAAGTTTTTTCCATTGCAACATTGGTCATTGAACTAGATCGACACTTAGATACAAGTTAGAGCTCTCTGATGGGCTGCACTTACAAAAACATACCTTGCTAAGTAAGTTTGACGACCTCATAACAATAGGAAAAATATGAAATGGCTCTATAATACAACTCAAAGGATTTACTATTCCTACTATTTGAACTCAAGGTGAGCTAATAACTACTAGGTCTTTATTACAATAAACCATTTTCATTTTCTTGTGCAACTATAACACAATACTAATTCTACATATCTAATGAATTTCTAGGTGGATTGTAGTCTCCAAATTAGAGGTTTCTTGCTCAAATCATGATATCATTGGTGACCCCCCACCTTCTTCTTCAAAGAAATAGAGAAAATTGTACAACACCATGTAGGAATTGGGTGCCAGCAAGAAGTTGAGTCCACTTTTTGGGCAAAAAGTGGAAGTGTTTTCCCTATTTTTCAAATTTTATGTCAATTGATGTCAAAATTTGAGGCACTTAGAGAATTAATATCAAAAAAATTCACAAATAGAAAATGTAGTGCTCAGAGTCTAGTTCTCAAATATGTAATTTATTTGAATACCCACATGGTAGAAAATATATTTAGTAGGCATGTTTAAAAATGTCTTTTTCAAAATGCATGTTTTAGTACCATACCCCGCATGTGTACGACCACCCTATTTTGAAGTAAATAAATGAATTTTTACAAATCCTTTTGGGGGAAGGTACCTAACACATCAAAGATTGGTTAGAATATATATATATTTTTTTTTTAATTGAATATTTTTTTTAATTAATTTTTAATTGACTATAAAGAACATTTTTAAAACCTCTCATGTATGACCACCATAATTTGATGAAAATTTCACTTTTTTGGAAAAAAAAAAAATTTATTTTGAATAAAATTCTATGTAGATTGGTCTCATATAATTCATTTTTTCAAAAACCTAAAATAAAAAATGTTATTAAAGTTTTAGTGAACCTTACTATTTTAAGTTTAGGTACCACTTTAGATTAATAAATATTGTAAAAATAGCAAAATTTATCATATCACTATAAAATTTATATTTTTGAAATCTAGACAGTAAGATCTCTAATGGGTTTTAATTTCATCAAAAAAAATGATTAGGAAGACCCTCAAAAAATTACGGCAAGACAGAAATCTGGTGTTCAAATGCCTTAGCCATTATTTTGGAGGTCCAAACATAGGCTTGGTCCCACTAAACCTGTCCCAAACTGAAATCTAATGCAAATGGTGGTTTGGTAAATTCAAATTTTAAAAAATGGGCACGCGTTTAAAAACATGTACCCGTTTCTTAAATGTAATAAATCGGCATGTAAAAATGAGTTAAAAAAAAAACTCAAAAATTAAAAATTAAAAAAAGGGCACCCGTTTTGAAAAAAATGGGTACCCATTTTTTGAATTTTGGATCAGGTGTCCGAGACTAAGATGGGTGACCATTTTTTTCAAAATGGGTGCCCGTTTCTAGCAGTAGTTTTCAAGCCCACAAGACTTCCGCAGAATTGGTACCCAACTTCTTGCACTTACCCAATTTCATCAAATACATGTACAAAAGTAGGAGATCTCGTCACATCTGAAAAAACCCAATCCTACAAAATCGATGTTTGGCTTACATGCATCTCTGCGAAAAAAAACTCCCCCTACTATTGTTACTTCTATCAGAAGTTTGAATCCACTTCAAACACAGTGGATGATATCAGGCATTATCATAGCCAATCTCTTGCATTACTATTCATTAAATAAAAAGTCGAAGACAATGCACCAACCACTATTGAAGACCTTCGATCCCACTTAACAAATTTTGGCAGAAGAAGGCCCCAAATAGGTCTCCTCCATAATACACACCACAGCTGATGTCATCATCACTCATGTGACTTGCGACCCATCACAAACATTTATCAATATGTCGTTTGACATCCCTTAAGCGTGCATAACCTGAATCATCATCGCATGTAAGATATAATGAAAACACAGAGACTCGCTTTGTCAATCATCATTGTCATAGTCTAGAAACTAGTCTTTACCAAAACATCTGTAACTCAACCAGTACACAATACTAAGCCAACTGACCTTAGAAATAAGATCATCGTACATTCATCTTCATATCCCCATCTTCGCTCATTCTGATTCATCCGTACAGTATTCGTACACCCTCCACAGAAACATATGTTGACATCAATGACGAAACATGAATGCCAACAACATCAGTAGTAACCAATTCCAACATCATCAAACAATATCCCCCTTTGACATTGATGGAAACATATGGGTAAATCCATTAACCCAAAAAGTGCTCTCTCGAGCAATACAACCTTCTCAATATCCTCAACACAAATCTCCCTATAATAGTAGGTATTTTCACATAGAATCTCTCCCCCTTTGAAAACAATGGAAAAGGGTTCCATAACTCTTTATCAAAATTTTGTAATGTGTATCTTTTTCAAATATTCATGTCTATAAAAATGGGTGCAAAATCACCGAAAAATGTTATGTAGTGTTCCTACTATCACTTCCCCTGAGGATTAGATCCATACATCGAGTCCAGAAAATCATATAGCTTAGAAAGCCACTAGATTGATGCATACGTGCATCAATTAATTACCACAGGGAGGGGTTCTCACCCCAACTATGCTTCTGAGATACTCAAAAGTATCTTTTGGTAAAGGTTTAGTAAATATATCTTCTATTTTTTCCTCTGTGCTAACATACTCCAATTTGATCTCCTTCTCTGCTACCTTGTCTCTCAAGAAATGATACTTAATAGAAATATGTTTAGTCTTTAAATGCATTACAAGATTCTTTGACATATTTACTGTGCTAGTGTTATCACAATGGATAACCACTAGCTCTTCAAAAATTATTACAATGTCCTTCAACATTTGTTTCATCCAAACAACTTGTGTACAATTTATAGCAGCAACAACATACTCAGATTCAGCAGTAGACTGAGTTATACAATCATATTTCTTACTTAACCAAGAAAAGTTAACCTTTTTTGAAGGAAAAATTCTCCTCCACTTGTACTCTTTCCATCATCCACACTACCTTCCCAATCAGCATCAATATAAGCATGTAAAATGAAGTCATCAAATTTTTCATACCATAATCCATACTCTATTGTTCCTTTCAAATATCTAAAAATTCTTTTCACAGCAGCAAGGTGTCTCTTTAGGATCTACTTGATATCTTGCCACAATTCTAACTGCATTGGAAATATCTAGTCTGGTGTGAGTTAGATATTGTAGATCTCCAATCATTGATCTGTACACTATCTGAAAGACACTCTGAGTTTCATCATTATGAGAAAGTTTATAACCACTCACCATAGGTGTCCCAATAGGTTTACAATCCTACATTCCAAACTTCTTCAACATCTCCTTAATATACTTGGTCTGAGATATAAAAATGCCATTTTTGTTCTGATTAATTTGCAAACCAAGAAAAAATTATACTTCACCAATCATTGACATTTCACATTAATTTTCCATCTCTTTAGAGAATCTTTTACTCATTTAATCATTGCCTCCAAAAATGATATCATCAACAAAAAATTCTATGATTATAATTCCATCTTCACCAATTCTTAAGTATAAGTTATTGTCTGCATTACCTTTTCTGAAACGAAGACGAAGAAGATACATGTCTAGTCTTGCATACCATGCTCTTAGTGCTTGTTCTAGTCCATACAATGCTTTATTTAGTATACAGACTATGTATTCATCTTCTATTAGAGGAAATCCATCATGTTTTTCTATGTATACCTCTTCCTCCAAATCTCCATTTAGAAATGCAGATTTCACATCCATCTGATATAGCTTAAAGTCTTTATGTGCAGCATAAGAAAGAAATAATTTCACAACTTCCAACCTAGCAATAGGAGTGGTGGTACCCTAAATTTTGAGAATTTAGAAGTCCCAATCCATTATCAAGAAGCAAGTTTCTCCATACTAAAAAAATCAAAGGAAGGAAGCTTTATGACACAAATAAATAGAACTAACTAATCGAAGCCTTCAGAAAATGCTGGAATTTCGACCTGCTACAAAGATGATGTCAACAGAGGCTGAAGATGGTCACATTTAAAAAATCTAAAAATAACCCACTTTGGGAAATCAAATTTTCTATCTCCAGAAAAAATATTAGCTTTTCATGAGGTGTTTTGGATTTTAGACCAAAGTCAAATCCGAAAGTTAGGTAGTTATTTTTTAGTTAGTTTATTGTTTTTTCAAAATAATTTGTAATAAGGGTTGTGTCTTTTCACCCTAAAGGGGTGTGAAGGCCACTCAAACATATATATACATAATATAAAATGTAACAAAACAATACAATATAATACAATTTCACATATATGGATAGTTTTTTAATCAACAAGTGTAACATGGACCTAGATGTATGATTCTTTTCAAAATCAATAAATATAAGTGCTTTTTTCTTTCATCTGTGGGAATTGACTCAACTTCATTTTTTATTAGTCCCTTGGATAAAATCTTTAGATTTTCTTCAAAGTGATAGTTTGATGTTGCATACTTAATTGATTAAATTCACAGCTTTCATTATCAATTGCTCTTTTCATCTTGCATGGTTAAATTCAATTGATTGTGGCCACAATCAATCGGTCTGTCATTTGAGGAGTTAAACTCAATTGAGATAGTTGTGGATTTGTCTTAAGATACATGCTCATTATAACACCTTTGAAGTGATATGTTTCTTGCAAACTATCTCTGAGGTTGTACATAGGGTTGGGATAATTTTGACTCTATTGCATGTGATAGAATAAGGCATTGGTCTAATCATTTTTTGGATTACAGTTATTTAGTTCATTTTTTATAGTTTTGTGATATCTTATCTATCTGTTCATTTCAATTTACATACATATTTACTAAACATTTTTTCAATTACTCAAAGTATTTCAGTTTACATTTTATGATATATTGCTTTCAGTTATATTTCTTTCAAGTGCCTTGCCATACTTGAGAGAGAGGGTTTGAGGTGTATTGTACTTGCTACAAAAAAGCCTTAAGACTTGAAGGATAAGTTTAAGGTATAGGCCTACCAGCCTTGGTTCTGCAGAGCCAGAATTGTAGAGGGTTCAACCTTGCCTTGGTTGAATCTTGTTAGTTGGCCAAATCACTTGGGTTTCCCAACATTGGATTGGCAAGTCCGTAGGAAATCCAATCTGTTGATTTGAACACCAACAAGGAGAAAATGTCTCTTCAAATTCTATGCCTTCTTATTGTGAGTAGCCTTTACAAACCAGTCTAGCTGTATTTCTTACCATTGTTCCTTCCTCATCCATTTTATTTCTAAAAACCCATTTAGTTCCTATCATATTCTTGTTCTTAGGCCATGGAACCAATTACCAGGTATTGTTTTTCTTTATTTTTTCTAATTCTTCTTGCATGGCTTTAGTCCAAGATTCACCTCTACATGCTTCATTAGTATTCTTTGGTTTAACTTGAGAAATCAAACAAATTTCATCTCTTACTTTTGATCTAGTCAACATTCCTCTATTTGCATCACCAATGATTTGATCTTCGGGATGGTTCTTCTTAACGTACCTCAGAGTCTTAGAAGTTTCAGTAATCTTATTTGATTCATCTTCAATATCATTATCAATTTCCAAAGGTTCTTCAAGATTTGTAGTGACCTCCTTAATCTCTGCAATCTTACCACAGTCATACATTCTCTCTTGAGTCTGAAACCTTTCATTTATCCTCACAATAGCACTTTCAATCAACTTCCTCAATCTGAGATTAAAACATTTATAGGCTTTTCTCTTATTAGAATAACCAAGGAAGATACCTTCATCACCTCTAGCATCAAACTTCCTTATCTCATCATCTCTTTTGATATAGCATTTACTTCCAAATATTCTAAAATATTTTATAGTAGTTCAGTATGATTAAACCATAATTCATAAGGACTCTTACTTGTACCTTCTTTGATCTAAATTATGTTCAAGGTGTACATGGAAGTACTAACAACTTCTCTCCAATGAACATGTGATACATTTCTTCTAGCAGCATAGTCTTGGCAGCATCTAATATTGTTTTGTTCCTTCACTTTTGGTGTAGGAGCACCCTGAATGAACCAAGGGTTCCTATGGAATTTAGGGGTTCTCTCAAGGTCTTAAGAGGATTTTAGTAATGTTATGACACTAGGGTTAATTTCTGGATCACCTTGTAAGGCCATAGCTCCAAGATTGGCACATTATGAGCCATTGGTTAACTATGTGTCATTAATGATCCAAAACCATAGGATTAGGATTTTCTTAGGTTTTTAATGTTTGGATCCACTAGGGATCACAAAAATAACATCATGACCAAGTTTGGTCACTAGATTTGCAAAATTGCAAAAAATGTAAAAGTTGCTCAAAAGTTGTCAAGCAACTTTTGAGCAAACTTAACAACTTTTTGAAAACCAACTCCCAAACGATCAAATCGGTTCAAAATTTTCATGTAACCATAGGGAGTGCCTACAATATCCCTTTTAGGTGTGTGGTAGGCTGATCATGTAACTTGGCATTTGAGAATTAATAAAAATAACCATTTTTATTACATTCTTGAGAGACAGTCATTGTGTACGGTTGGGTATGGATAGGAGGACATGAAATTATGATACCAAGTGTTAGTGTGGTGAATCTTCCTTCATTTGGTTTTGG
The DNA here is from genome assembly GCA_018584345.1 of Thuja plicata. NCBI lineage: Eukaryota > Viridiplantae > Streptophyta > Pinopsida > Cupressales > Cupressaceae > Thuja > Thuja plicata. Next base: position 179,828 of record MU223988.1, on the reverse strand, counting down.
TCTCATGTGTTGATCGATCTTGGTTTTAAAGTTATCCAATTTACAAACTCACTGCCTAGATTGTAGGCCCTAATTCAGGGTTTCTAAGAAAATTAAGTGTATTTCCACTTTCCACCATGGGAATTCAATGACCCTTGGTGGAAAGCTTGTTATTATGATGCTCTTTAAGATTCTGCAAGATAGGTTATTTAAAGTGCAAGGAGATGGATTTCAAGTGATGCACTAGGTGTATATCCTTATGTATGCACCCATCCAGAATTAGGAAAGCAGTCATAACTCTCACTTGGGATTTGATCAAAGGCTCTAAATTAGAGGAAAAGGGCCCTTGTATACATCCTCATAGGATCCAATCATTGGTTTGGTATTTGAATGCATCCTAAAGGTACCTCTAGTGTAAATGGATGCCTAATTAGCCCTAATTGCAAAAGCAATTTTGTGTATCATTTTGTCTCTTTCTCATTTCCTTGTTCTAGGGATTAAGTCCAAGGTCTTAGGTCATAAAGGGTCCCTGAATCCTTAGTCAGTTAAGGGGGTTATGTGTAAAAATCTCAATTGAGGTTAATTTTCCTTCTAAAAAAGGCTACAAGCATAGTCTTGGGTTTGTGAAGCAGCCATGTCATATGGATTGTATTTGAGTGAAAGAACCATTGGAACTAAATTTTACGGACCTAAATAGACCCCACCTATGAGCATAGGTCACCCCTGGTCCCTTAAGTCATTTTGGGGGTATTGTTAAGAATTTGAGTCAATTGCTCCTAAAGCCACTCTTGATAGTTGGTGTATTAGGATTGGTAGAACCTAGTGATTAGGTTTCCCCTTTGGGTGTTGAGGTTGTGATAGCCTAACCAATTCATTTTCCCATACTTGTGATAAGTGTGAAGCACCTTGGCTCTAAATCAAGTAAGTTTGGGGTATATTGCCTTTTTTTTGTGGGTCACTTAGAGGCTTCCAACTGCCCACTTTGCATCAACTTTGCTATTCCATTTTTTTGTGGTGTTCTAGGAGTAGATGTATGTTTAAATATTCCATGCTCTTTGCAGTAGGTATTAAACAAGTCTAAAGTAAACTCACCACCTCTATTTGATCTCAAACATTTTATCTTCAAGCCTGATTCATTCTCAACTTTTACTTTGAATATATTGAATTTACCAAATGCCTCATATCTCTCTCTCTTAAGTATGTAACCCACATCATCCTAGAAAATTCATCAACAAACAATATAAAATACCTCTCACCATAGCAAGATCTTGTTCTTGTAGGACCACACAGATCTGTATGCACCAGATTCAACTTCCCTTTCGCAGAATAAGATTTGCTTTTAAAACTGCTTCTAGTCTGCTTCCCCATAACACACTCTCTACACATAGTGTTAGATGGTTTCATAATCTTAGGTAGATCTCTTACTGCATTAGTCATACTTGCCTTCACAATATTATCAAAGTTAACATGACAAAATCTTCTATGCCATAGCCAACTATCATCAACCTTCATAATAAAACAAGAAGCCTTAGATGTATTCAATTCAAATACATTACCTCTAGATTTAGTGCCAGATGTGATCAATTCTCCTGCCTTACTTCTGATATAACATTTCCCATCAATGAATTTCAATTGATAACCTTTATCCACTAGCTGTCAAACACTCAATAAATTATGCATAAGTCCATCAATAAGCACTACATTATCAGTATTAGTTTTTCCATCCAGAGAAATAGATCCAACTTCAATGATAATCTTAGGAGTAAAGTCACCAAATCTTACAACACCACCATCATATATTTTCAGACTAACAAAATTATTTTTATCTCTAATCATTTGTGAACAACCACTATCAATAACTCATTCAGATTTCTTTTCAACACGAGATACGAAGGTTTTTTCTTCATGTAAAGGTTAATAATCCTTAATAGAAATAAATCCAATTTCATCATAGTCAATAGCTTCATCATCAGAAACACATTCACTAGCATAATAACATTCTTTGTCTTTTGGATACTTAGATTTATAAAACTTAGGTTTATACTTTGGAACCCTTGTAGGACATCAAGATGCAAAATGACCTATCTTATTGCATGAAAAATATTTCAAAGGTAACTTTCCTTCAAAATTACCCTTACCTCTCTTTTCTCTTCTAGTGATCAGGGCCACAACTTCATCTAGCTTTCTTTCTTCTTCTTTTGTATGTGTCCCCATTCATCAGCATAATCTCCTAGTTCTTCTCTCAAGTCACTATTATTGGTGCTTGCAATTTCTGATAAGGTCTTTTTGTTCCTATGCACAATTGCCTTGAATGTTGACCCAACTTTAGGTAGAGAATCTCCTAATTCTACAGCCTCAAAGGTGGTTAGTTTCCCAATCAACATATCTCTATTGAAGTTAGGTGTCAAAGGTATAATCTCTTCTAGAGCATGTACTTTAGTTCTATATGCAAGGGTCAGGGATCTGAGAATTTTCTCAATCACTTCTTCCTCACTGTAAGTACCTCTAGAGTTCCTTATGCCAATAACAACTTCAGTAATTCTCTATGAATATGCTCTAATGTTCTCATCATCTTTCATCTTCAATGATTCTATCTTTGCCTTCCAGTTTTGTAACTTCGCCTATTTTTTAAACTTATCTCCTTCATATAGTGCTTCCAATCTTGTCTAAATTTCATGTGTAGAATCTAAGTCTTTTACCTCTATGAATTCACCTTCAGAAAGTGTGTTGATCAATGCTTCCCTTGCGACCATGTTACATGAAAATATCTTCTTTTCATCTTCAGTAGCTTTATCTAATTCATCCTCACCTTTCATCTATTCTTTTCTTTTAGTAATCATCCAGTAGTTGATTCCCAAGAATAGCAAATGTCTTATCATCTTGTTCTTTCAACTGTCAAAGTTTTCATGATCAAGCTTCAGACTATCCTTCCTATAGTAAGTCATCTTCAAGATCACCTCAAGATGTTAATCTTTCTCTCTAAGGACCAGTAGCTCTGATACCAATTGTTAGGAATAATAGTCCACCAACACAATTGAGAGGAGGGTGAATCAGTTGTGCGACATATTATTAAACATTAAACTTTACAAACCAAAACTTCACATCAAATGATAACACAGTAAATTTCAACACAATAATACAATCCTTTGTTGTCAAGGAGACCCTTTTAAAGGTAAAACCCAAGTGGGAATTAGCACCCACAAATGGTGTACTAACAGTATAGTATCTTTGTTAAAAGATTTAGCCCTATTAGGAGCTTATCACAACATTACAGTACACAGCCCCTGTTAAAGGACAGACCCTGTTAGGAGTCAAGAGTAACAATGGGCTCACTTCCCAGGAACACTTCCCAAAGAAGGTTAAAGCCACCCTTAAGGATTTACAATCTAAACAAGTGTATATAGAAAATATACAATCGAGTGGATTGTCTGATAGCAACTCTTTGCTTGGTCAATTCCAATGAAGTACAATGAACATATCCTATACTCTACATCCTGTAGTCTTCCTCACTTCTCTGTCAATCACCTTCTCTTCATAAAAACATCCATACTACACATTTTCAAAAGAAAACATCTCTCATATATACTCTATTACAATAATTGATTAGGTCGGCCAATTAAGCTTTCCTAATATACAAATAAGCATTTAACCCCTTGCTAAGATACACATGATACCTATAACAAGTATACATCATTTACAGTACATCAAATATATTCCAAGATCCACAATCCACGCTCTCAATCCACAATACATGCTACATCTCTGAAGTCGGCCCCAAATAGGTCTCCTCTAGAAAAACACACCACAGCTGATGTCATCATCACTCATACGACTTGCGACCCATCAAAAACATTTCTTGACATGTCGTCTGACATCCCTCAAGTGTGCATAACCTGAATCATCATTGCAAGTAAGATATACTGAAAACACAAAGACTCTCTCTATCAATCATCACTGTCATAGTCCAGAAACCAGTCTTTACCAAAACATTTGTAACTAAACCAATACACAATACTAATCCAAGTGACCTTAGAAATAAGATAATCATACATCCGTCTTCATATGCCCATCTTTGCTCATTCTGATTCATCTGTACAGTATCCATACACCCTCTACAGAAATATATGTTGACATCAGTGACAAAACATGAATGCCAACAACATCAGTAGTAGCCAATTCCAACATCATCCAATAATTATTAGAAAGAAAGAAGTTAGCCTACACTTGATCTCGCATAACTCTTAGGTATGTGATGTTACTTGCACACAATCTTTTGTAGTTATGTAGCCATGTTATTTCCATTCTTGAATTTCAGCCAATTTTAGTTGCTGACCACTTATAACTTTTACTCTTCTATAGGTTCAACATCCCCGATGAAGAAGTAGAAACAAAACAATATTTATATTTATAAATACAATTAATTTTGTCTTCCAATGCATTTTAATGCTACATTTTGTTGGGACATCTTGGAAAAACTATAATCCTTCAATACTATAATTTTAATTTATCCTAAGAGGATGTTGCTTTGTACAATACTTCCTACTATAATGGAACATGTTTCTACAATGACAATTGAACACACTTCCTTCTATTATGCAAATATTCAATTATGCTTTCACATCAACTTGTAGAAAAATAAGTGTACTATTACAAATTGTATAGTTTTTTTAAGTCTATGAGAGTCACTTGACTCTTGACACCTCAAAGTACATGCCTTATTTGTGACTATATTTCCTCTCCTACAAGTACTGAGTAGCATCTATGGAACTTATCACTACTGTTATTTTAGATTGGGCTGGATATTAAGGTTCGTGAACTTATTGGATTTATAGAATCAAGTATCTTTATGTTGTTTTATTATTCTATCATTTTAGTATGTGTTATGTAAGGAAACATTTATTCCCTCCTAAGGCTTACTGCATTTCACCTTTTTGGTATCTATAGTTGAGCTCTTCTCTTCCAGGGCTCTATTCATGAAATATATAAAACAACATTGCATACAAGATGTCGTTATTTTAATCCTATGACATGCAAACAACTATGTTTTTTTTGTAGGCTTGGTGTTTATTTCCATCCATTTTTGTTTGGATAACAACCTTCATTTTCTATTGTGTTGTGTTTGTATTTACAAATACACCATTTTCTAATGTGTTCAAATTCATTTCATTGCTATACTTTTTTGGGGTTCTACCTTCAAAATACACAGCTCACCAAAACTATAACTTTAATTCATCCTCACCAAAACTATAACTTTAATAAATAGAGAAATAGAAAAATATATAGAGAAAGAAAAATAGTTTGAAAGACAAAGAAGGAGAGAGAAGGAGAAAGATAAAGGAAGAGAGAGAGTGGGGAAGGGGGGTCAATATTAGAGAGAGAGGGTGTGGCAAGAGTTTTGTCTGCATCCTAGTGAGGTGTCCTGGATAATGATGGATCATTGCATATAATAGAACTATGAGAATGTGATTAACAACTATTTTTATTAATTATGATGATTTTATTGTACTTGTGGTTGTGCTAGCAGGAATGTAAGTGTTCCTACATGAGGAAAGAGAAACACTTGATAAAATATCTCCTTGAGGAGTTAAAACCTTAGCCACTTTGAATTAGAAGGTAATTAAGCTTTATTAGGAAATAACCTTGTTTAATTATATTTTAAAAGTGTTAATATTGTGGTTTATGTGTAAGGCTTTATTAGGAAATAACCTTGTTTAATTATATTTTAAAAGTGTTAATATTGTGGTTTATGTGTAAGGGTTTTGTATAGGTTTGTGGAATGTGAGACAACGTAATTTAATTTAAGTGGGAGTTAGGTTTAGGGGCCCTTAAATGAGTTTAAAATTCGGATATGACCTTGTTGGGGTTTTAAATATATGTTGAAAGATCAATTTTATGAATATATGTGCAAAAATAGACCCCTAAGGTCTATACCTATGGAAAAGGTACTTGTTGGACACATAATATTACTCCTTGGACATGATATGACCCCTCAAAAGGCATTCTTAATGAGGGTGACGAGTTTGGAAGATGATATGAAGGTTGAAGGATGGTTGGGGTGTCTAGGGCCATGCTACCCTCTTAAATGAGGAAAGGACTCTCATTAATGGATGGGGAGTACACTCCACACTTTCGTATCCAAACCTTGCAAATTGAAACTCATTTATATGTTGTTTGAAGGAGTAAGGGGAGGACTCGCTTCTCCTTTTGGAGAGCTCTTACTTGTGAAAGAAAAAGGCAAAACAAAAGGTGAGAGGAAGAGGAGATCTTGCATATGGAGATGGAGACCAAGATAGAACTTGTTGAGAGATAAGTTAACTTTCCTCATACCACATAGTTTTGGTGAAGACATTATTTTATGTATTGATTTCAATAGGGATGTTTTAATATAAATATTAGAGAGGTATGAGCATAAGGAGTATTGTGCTTGGATAGAAAACTTTCACCATTGATCTATATGGTGTATAAAGTCTTCTTGCTCGGGGGTATGGCTTCGAGGCTTCATGATGTCATTATGGAAGGGTGGAGAACAAGCTTGTTTTTCATGTTTACCCACTATCTTATATGAATATTTTTAAATGGTGGAAAACAAGCTTGTTTTTAATGTTTGCCCACTATCTTATTTTATGATAAAAGAGAAATAACTTTGGCATTCTATATCCATATAATATCCCCAATAGAGTTTGTATAGTTAGTTGAAAGGTTGGTTTAAGAAATTTTCTTTATGCAATTTGCCTCTAGTATTGATATTTCATTCAAAAGTAAAAAATGTGTTATTGGCTTATCTTTCCCTACTCTTTTATTTCTCGATTATTGAAGGAAAATTAATTGTATGAGTTCCTTTATTTCATTGGCTGGTGGGTATCACTTGAGGGCATGATGTTAGGAAAAAGATTTTTTATCTACATTGCATTTTGCAAAAGAAAAGCGCCTTTTAATAAATTTTATTTTACTTTTGTCGTTCTAAAGTTGAATTTGAAATTTTATTCCATTAACTTCTCATTTCTGGAAGAGCATCATGGCTTAAAAAATAAAAATAAAAATTCCCTTCTATAGTAAAGTCGACAATAGGGAGATAGGGCTACTATTAATTATCTCATGTAAAAAGAGCTAGAGGAAAACCAAATGTGGGAGCAAGTAAATAGAAGATGCTTAAAACAAATTTATTCGATGTTAACACTACTAATTCTTCTGTCAGTAATTAGTTGGAGAGCCAAAGGTGCTCAAGATCTGGTTAAAAGTTAGCACCTCCATATCTCATTTCTGACGATGAGATTTATATCAATAACAAAGTAAACACCATAGTGATGAGTAAAAAGAAAATCAAAGTAAAAATGAAATTTACCCCCGATAGAGTCGCAGGCCAGATGTAGAGTTTTATTTCTTCTTCTCACATTTTATGTTGTTTCTTTGAACTAGGCGGTCACAATCAATAGTGAAAATTTTAAATGCGACAAGAAATGTAATAGTAAGTGACGTTTTGGATGTGAAACAAATAAATGAATTGGGATTCATATTTTGTTTAGGACAACTGTAAAAACTCCATTCTATTTTAATAAAATGTTGAGTCTATTCCTACAACCCTACAACCATTATAAAAAGAAGGAATGCAGATAATTAGATAGCAAATTTAAAATAGATTTACTATAGCAGCACATATGGTTATTATGGTATGCTGGAAAAATAAAATCGCTGCCAAAATATATTCTTTTAAATATAGTTTCTTTCAAGTTAATTGAACTCCATTTTCTTACATCACTACGCCTATTACTAATATTATGTCATTTTTAGCCTTCACCTCATTTCAAATCCTATTGAATTCAATGTTGAAATAGTTGAGTTGGAACATTTTTTGAACAAATCAAATTCTAAGCATTCATTATAGAATAATGATAAATATACAAATGAATATCAAGAAAATAGGCACCTATGACTACTAGGTCGTATTTAGCCTTTGAAAATGATGGAAAATAGACATTTTTGAATCAATGATTTGAAATATTTCTAAATTTGATTTCCAATTTTTTAGTAATGTTTTGAAACACATTTCACAATTAAGATGATAGAAATGTTTTCGAATAACAAATCCAATTGATTATTTTATTTTGTTTTTTGTGTTGCCAAATATGTTAATGTTAGGGATTTTCGTGAATGGTATGCTAGGGAAGTATATTTGATATTTAATAATAATTTAATTTTTTAAAATATTTGATAACAAAATCATTATGGTTACAGTTGTTAAATATGTGCTTGGATATACCCTTTTTGTTTTAGTGTTTAAATCTTAGGGTCATGGTTAGGGTGAAGGTTGAAATAAGGTTTAGCACATGCATGCTAGTGCAACCAAAACTATAATATGTGTAAGATTATAATAAAATCATAACTCTAATTTAAGTTTATGATTATATGTATAAAATTATAGCTATAAACCTATATTAGATATAAAAAAAATTATTTTCAAATATAAATATAAAAGATATAAACTTATAGATATAAACTTTTATAGAATATAAAAGTTTGTTTTAAAAAATTACTAAATGTTTCTAGATTTAAATGATAATTCACGAACTAAAACATATAAACCATAGAAAATTGTAAATAATTTGAATTTACAAATCACATTGACAACTTTGTAAAATCTTTTAAATTTAATTTTTTTAAATTATTATTGCAAATTATTCAAACCATTAAAAATTGTAAATGACTTTTATTCATAGATATAAGACTAAAAAATTAGAAAAATAAAAACTTATCATACTAACTAATTATCAAAATAGACACTTTCTATTTCACATCCTTACAAATTTTGAAGTTTATTTATTTCTAAAAGATTCTTTAAAAAATAAACTACAAAATTTAGGTTTCTTTAAATTTATTATCTTGAATTTTCCCAATTTTAAAATAGATATTTCTATTATTAAGGTAATAGAAATTTACTCAATTAGTATTATTCTAAGTCAAACCATGCTTCTCATCAAAATAAGTGTTTGGAATGATACATAGGTCAAATACCTTCACAAATTACATTCATTAAGCTTGATGAAGTCTTATTTTAATTTATTAATTTTTTTCTTAATTAAAAATATATGTAGATCTACTTTGTTTAAAATAAAAGAGCTATAGAGAATTTGAGAAAGTGAACAAATTATTATAAATAAAAATCTATTTTTTAACAAGTTTTAAGCCATTGAATCAAAAAAATGTCCAAGTCTATACTGGGAACCTTTTCTTGTAAACTAAGCAACAAACCTTTGATTTTGAATTGAATTATTTACACAGTATTAAAAATCAACCAAATGCTCTGTATTGCTCCAACAATCCAAATAATTATTTTAAAATTTCATTGCAATAATTAAAATATTATTTAAATTTAAACTTCTACATCATTATTATTGATGTGAAAAAAAAATATTTTATACAAAAATGGTCATCCAAGAAAATTAGAGGACATACAATACAATAGCAAATCAGATTTAGCTAGTGTTATACTTGCACAGCAAGAAGCTAAGAATAATTATTTAATTATATTGTTATTTAATAAAATAGAATATTATAATTTAACAGCTAAGAATAATTATTTAATTATATTGTTATTTAATAAAATAGAATATTATAATTTAACAGATAGTGGAGTTGGCCATATGTACTTAATTCCAATTTTAAGTATAAATATATTTTCTTGTTAATTAATAATTACAACTTCACACTTGAAATCTACCATAAGGTGCATTGATTTGTTTTGTCCATAGTGTTGGTGCCCAAAAATGCTGAATTGGATTTCCTATGGACTTGCCAATCCAATGTTTGGAAAACCAATTGTTTTTGGCCAACTAACGGGAATGATCGATTATGATCCTCTTCCCCTACACTTCT